>JAJOOH010001314.1:0-38376 GCA_029582605.1 Solanum gracilifrons | reverse complement strand
CCCCCCCCCCCCCCCCCCCCCCCCCCCCCCCCCCCCCAAGCTTGAAGGTTGGCATTTTGAGACGGGAGTGGCACTTAAGGGTTGGTACTTTGGGGAGAAGGTGGTGTTTGGTAAGAGGCGGAGGAATAATGGGGATTTGGGTGGTTAGTTCGATGATTGAGGGATTCTGAGTAGGACTGGAGGGTGGGTTTTGAGCTTGTTCCGTGTTTGAAGGAGGAAAGTGAAGTGGAGGCCTTCCGTCTGCTGGAGCATTGAAAGCAAAAATTAGATTAGGTAGATCTTGCCTTCTATGCATTTCGACCCTCATCTCGGTGATCTGCTGTATCAACTGCATAATTAGTTCATTCTGATTAGCGACAACGGGCAGAGCCACAACAACATCAATTAGACCGATCTCTTCATTGTTATCACTTATTGTTGACTTGCCCTTCCGAGAATTCTGATAGAGGAAGGAATTTTTGGGAGTTTTTGATCTTGTAAAGTAAGGGTGTTCAACCAGCTTATCAACACAGATCAGTTCTAACTACTTATAGAAGAAAACAACTCAAAGGCAAATCTGTTAGTTTTGATTCAGGACAAATAATGCAAAATAGCACATAGAAAGCATGTAACAATATAAAAGTTGCTTCGTTTGAGGACACGTCAACCCACTAGTAATGGGGATTGATTCTTTGAACAAACAGGAATTTGCTCGTTTTATTTTGAGGCTAGTGGCTCAGAAAGGTTAAATTCCGTTGAGCTAAGGTCTTCCTGCTGCATCTCTCGGCATCTGTTGATATGAATTCAATGTTTCCTTGTAGAATGAAAGAGGGAAAAGAAAATTTTAAAAAGATAGGGGTCGGGCCTTGAAAGGCTGCCTACGTATCTCCCAAGGAGAATTTAGGCCCTACGTAGTTCAAATACAAAAGGAAATTCTCATTTTCATTCATTCATTTTTTTGGAGATTACAAGGAAAGAAAAGAAAAACATACAATAAAGCTCCCAAAGAAAGATGATGCCTTCATCAAAGCTTCCTTTTCTGACTGCTGCATTAATCACGGGGGGTAAACTCAACTTGAATCTTTCCCATGTTGATGAGGGATTCCACGTCATAGCGAAACCCGAGGCACCTTCCAATGTTGTGATCTATGGCGTCATGATAAGGGCAGTGTTTCCAGATTTCAATTCCAACGGGATTGATTTCTTCGTCATCCTTTCTGATAGAGGCCAAGACCACTTTTTGAATCAACTGACTGTAGATATCCAACAACGTTTTATTAAAAGGTGTGAAGTAGTGACAATAAAATAAAGTGTGCTCAGTGACCGGCATACTGGGCTCCGGTTGGTCACAGGCAAGGACGGTGTTCTCACCCCATATATACGGGATCTTCCCAACGTTGATCAGGTCGCGGATTGCTGCCTTAAGCTCCACACATTCTTCTATAGTGTGTCTTCTTTGGTTCGGGTGGTAGGCATACGTCTTTTGAGAGCTTTCATGCCCAAACCCAAAAGTGGTTCCTTCGAGAGGCTTCAACATGCGTGAAGCCTTAAGGTGCTCGTAAATGAGAGAACACAACACAACTTTTACCCCCACGCTATGTATCCGCTCATAAGCTGGGAGAGTGATCTTTTTGTCTCCTCTTTTCAGACGTTCCGGGATGGGAGGCATATAGATGATTTCCTCATCGGTATCTTCTTCAGTAGCTCTAGGGTAAGTGTCTTCGGGACCACTGTTGGCTTCTTAATTGAAGAAAGAGCATTTACCGCGTATCTTCTGAAGCCTCATGGTTATATCATTCTTGAAGACATCATGTTCCTTCCGCATAGCAACCGTCTCCTCGTTCATGATAGCATATCTTGCCATCTTAGCCACCAATTCTGCGTCTAGTGCTGCACTTTTGGCTTGCGTAGCTGTGGTGGCTAGTTCTACTTCTATTCTTCTTTCTCCCATTTCTCGAATCTCTTGTTTGAGTTGACACAATTTCATCCTTAAGTTCATCTCAGTCGTCTTCACCTCGACGTTCTTGACCTTTTTCGTCTTAGCAACAATTTTACCTTTCCTGAGATGACAGAGTAATGTTTTAGGATTTGGTAGTAGGATTTTATTTCTGGCTGAGAAACTCAAGACTCATGCAATTTTCGTCTGACATTTTGGTAGTGACTTGTATTTGGTATCGTACAGATTTATTCAAACAATTTTGAAAAGGAGTGGGCTAAAATATCCTCATTCAAAGCAACAATATCACTTAAACAATTAAAGCACACAAGCGGCTAACGCGCGTCCTAAACAAGTAGGGGCCCCTTTTGTGCCAAGGGTAGGCCTAGCGTATTTGAAAGATGTATGTGTAGAATTGAACCATTTTGTTACCCCAAAGCAAATTTCGCATATAAAATGATGTTCAAAAAGCGAAAATGAGCAGGGGAAGTAGGGAATAAATGAAAAATACAAAAGTAAAGGCCCACGCAGGGGTCATTTAAAAGGAGTACTAAAATGCAAGAAAGGCAAGCCCACGCAGGGGCGGATAACAACAAATACACATAGAAAAACCCACACAGGGGGGAAATCCACTAAGACATCCCTGATGGCCCCTCTTTTGATCTACTCCTCTTGTTCTGTGCCATGAGATGCTGTAGCCTATATTGAATCAGTAATAAGTATCCGTCGCTCCGATGCCCTTTCTCTTCCCAGTCTTCGGAACATATTCCACTTTTCTTTTCTCCAATCCATAAATTGAGCTCTTCCAAATCACTTCTCAATCTTTCTAATTCTTAAGTTACACTCTCGAGGGCATATTTATCCTCCTCTTGCTTTCGAAGAAATTCATTTTGCATTTCCTGAGCTTCCCATTTTACCTCTCTTAATTCTATAAAAGCTTTGGACTCTTTGTCCTCCACAAAACGGTAAATGTTTGGGACTGGGAAGGAGATACCTTGCAGATAATCTTTCAACCAAGCCTTGTAAGTTTCATCATACCCGACGTTAAACCGATCCACTGCAATGGTGTCTTTGTTCATTCGCAGTGCGTTTTTCCATTCCTTCAACATCTCTGAAGCCTCAAGAACTCTATCATCCCCGATGTCGAACACATAAATATGGTGGTATGCATTTGGAGGCATAGTTTGTCTTCTCCCAAACTGCCTCAGGACCCGGATGGGTGCATACGGGCGGATACCCCAAATACCTGGTAGAGGAAGCACGAGTTGTCTGTAGCCCTGTACTACGACATCTTTTGAGATGAAGCGATCGAACATCCATTGAATATCTTCCTCTCTCAGCTCGGAGAAAATCTGAACCCTTCTCCTCTAGTCCTCCTATTCTCTAAATCTGCCCAAAACAACATATCATTCAAACCATTAAGAGTATTATTATCATCGAGGGTGTGTAGTTGTTGAGTCCCGTGTCCCTTCGCTAAGTGGCTCATTATCCACTATTTGAGGAGGAGATTACAGCCCTGAAAATAGCGATGTCCTTCCTTATATCTTCCCAAAGCACGACACATGTCGGATAGGATGACAAACGCGATGTGATAATACTTCACTTGCCCTTGGTTCAGATGCCCGTGGAAGAAAGTGTGTGCAAGCATTATTGCCCGGGTGTTGATGTTGAGGCTCGGGTCTTAGGGAAAACCATAGTACCTAATAGCGCGATAGTGAATGCCAAAGGTTTGCTCCCGTCCTATTCTCTGAAGGTAACCCTGAACTATTGGTTGTAATTCGCATAAAAGCTTGCATACCCAAATCTAATATAGAGATCCATAAAAGAAACGCTAGAACCTTCGGCTCAGTAGGCATAATACTTTTTCAATCCGAGCCAATTTATAATATCCTCAAGAGTAGGATTGTTAGGGATTAGGATGTTTTCCTGTTTTCTCACTCTCCTTTCAAGCCCTGTACCGACTGTGTCTATTCCGTCCCGAATTTCCTCAATTGTCGAGGTGATTTCCATGGTTCCAAATTGGAACACTATTTTCTCGTTGTCCCAATAACTCGTGAGGACTTCAATCAGCTCGGGCCACCCAACCATATTAATGAGTTCTGTTAGGGCCCCTACGTATTTGTTGAGGTCCCTTTTGTGAAACGCATTGAGGTTGTTGTACCACATCTTGAGCAGAACTGGGGCTTCCACTACCATGTCGAATTTAGGAAATTGATCCATACCTACAATATAAAGCCCGGTTAAGATTCCCCCCCAAATAGGTAACAATCAAGTTTCCACACATACATATTTCAAATGTCAAATAAAATGATATGTCGTTAGGTTGTGGACCTTAGACATGATTTTTGGCGGTTTTACTAATGGACTTAGTACGCCTTAGGTATTAAGCCGTCTTTGGCTATTGCTTAGATTTGGATTTGGTTTCGCTCTACTCTAGGTTGACTAGAATTGGTTTAGAAATGTCGGTTACCCGAGTCGGACAAACAACGGGATGAAACCTAATAAACGACGTTGGATGACCACAAGCCAACTATTCGTTTATCACTTCCAAAGAATTCAACTTGTGTTTTTCTGAAGGACAGCCGTGGTAAGCCATGTAACCGCCTTTTTCCTAATGCAGTCTATTTGCCGTTTGGCGGAGTTGATGCCATGAATGTCACAATTAATATAATATACGATAATTTAAACAAGTAAACAGTTAAACACATAGCCAAATAATTAATCTTAAGGTTAGAACCATTCAAAAGTCCCAAGCAGAGTCGCCATTCTGTTTTATTAAGAAAATATAATTAGATTAGTTGTAGAGTCACCACTTAATTTTTAAGAAAAATCAAGAAAACTATTTTTTCAAAAGATTAAAACAGAATTCTAATGAAAATATTCGAAGGGGTTCGGGGTTCTTATTAGCATTTCAGGAAGGATTTGAAAGCACCCGAAATGCCCGCTAATATGCAGTTATCCAGTAATTTGTTATTTGGCTAAAATAATTTAACATAACTTGAATTGCAAAATTGGACTATTTTATAGTTAAGACCATTTTAAAAGGGGAAAAGGAGAATTATTGGGATATTATATAAGTTAAACACTTTGATAGATTATGTTTCAAAATTATAGGAAGCGAGTATTTAATTAGTTATCTTTTAGAAGATTAGTTCAGATTGGATATCTGTTGGAAAATTGAATTGCAGTAACCTTTAGACTAACAACAAATAATGACAGATAAACGAATATGATATAATAAAGTAAAGAGAGAAATTTGGGACCAAGTCTGGTTTACTGTTCGCCTAGGCCAGTACTTGGGCCTAATCTCGTTTTGGGTTGAAATCCCATTCAAATCACCTGCATCTGTCTTAGTCTAACATAATGAAAATATTGTTCTTTGGGCCTTAGGCTCAATTGTTCCACCTGTCCTTAATTCTAACAAGAATAATAATAATGACTAAATGGTCTTAGGCCTAATAAATAGCAAAATACAAAGCTGAATTTGGGGCCTTTAGGCCCATTTTCCATCTTCGTATACACTAGGTATATACTAGTGTATACAATCCTGTATTAGCTCCAAACACATGTTCGCCAACATCAAAGACGTGTTCTTCGATTTTTCAAGGCTGGCCGGCTCGAAAGGAAAGGACTTGAGCCTTTATGGGTCATCTCGAGGATGCAAGAGAGAAGTAGTCCACCATGGACTCGGGAAAAGGTTTACACAACAAAAGAAAGAAAACAAAATTAGCATTCGAAATAATGAAATAAAGAGACGTAACCTAAACGAGAAAAAATTTCATCGAAGTGAAAGCCACTTATGAAATTCAGAACCGAGAATGCGATCAAACCCAACTATTAGACCGCAATATATGACTCTAAAAGAGACCAAATGAGCCAAATTAAAATGTGTAAAATTAACAAACAAGCTGTGACACTTGACAATAACACATATATACACTTATGGACATATTATATTATAGGGAATACAAGGCCAACAATAAACAGTAACTCAAAATATGGAGGGGACACATTCTGCATAATTAGCAAATAAATAACTTCATGCTATGGTCAAACAACTCCATTTAAAGAAACCTCAAGTTGTTAATACCATGTTAAAAGCCAAAATTCTAGAGATTGATGCTTATCGTGACCAACGACACTATCCTACGGTATGAGTGCCTCCGATCGTCGATAATATAGTAACCCAACCAAAGGTTGGGGTCATGTCCCAAGGGAGTGGTTTTGAGAATTGATAGAAAAATAGAATTTATATTCTAACTAGTCCTAGCTAAAAACATTTGTGATAAAAGACATTGTACATTAAAGGGGTGACACCAAATTGTTAAATATCAAACGGGGTTTTGTAATAAGTACTGAAACAACAAAATAAACAAGAAAATCAAGTATGGGGAAACGTTCTTGGGATGTGACCCCAATATAAGTTGAGATAAATTGTTGGGTACATGCTTTCGATAGGAAATTTGCAAGACAATAGTGACTAGGTTAAGCTTTAAATGGAAATAAGTTCCCTCTCGGGCAACTTACCCTGTTTCAAATGTGTTCCTCTCGGACACCCATTTGCCGCATGAAGACCAGCCTACGCCTTACCCCACTCACTCTCTCGAGCTGAGTGTTAGGATATGGGACTAGGGCTCACCCTCTCGGGCTGAACCTCATGTCGACCCACTCCTTAGGCCATCAGTCTAGTGGTTTTAGTTTCGCGACCTCCCTCTCGGAGAAGCCGAAAACACATGGGTGGCTTGTATATGCAACTTCAAACCCTTTAGATTAAACCACAACCACTAGGTGAAATCACCATTAACATACATCTAACCTATCAGCAGGCAAGACCCAATAAGAATATTAACCCATATTTGCTAAATCACACCCCAAGAATGGGGGATTTTAGCCACACATCAAGAAATAAGAAATTATACCTAACATGATAAAGAAATCAACTGGGTATAAGAAATTAAACCTTGAATTAAGCTACAGAAGAAGAATAAAGAAGACCCACTTCCAACTTGGGGAAGATGAACTCCTTTCTTCAAGTCTCCACAAAACCCTCTCCAAACTTGAGAGAAAAATACAGAAAATTACTATAGACTAATAATTATTTTTACTCTAAAATGTTCCACCCTAAGACTATAGTTCTAACTAGTATTTATAGTTTTCACAGATTGTGCTGCGGAGGATTGGTCGACGACATTAATCGAGATTGCCGATGAACTCGGCGATCCGCATTTTGGTCAGCTCATCACCTTAAGTGTCGTGCCTTTAGCATCCTCGCATTCTGGATCATTGGGCGGTACAGTACTGCATCGTAGAACTGATAGGTGACTCACCGATTACTCTTTTCCTCGCCTTTTGATCCACTTCCTTCAAGGCTTCGCGTATTGGAATGAAGGGCGTTTCATGTCGTTTTGGCGACTCGCCAAGTTGAACTCGGCGATCCGCATGATTCCATTTCTTGTTCTTTTGAACGCTATTTGCTCTTTTTTGCGCCTAAATGTCTATGCTTCCATTAAAACTTTAAATACCTGAAACTTCAGCATTTTAATCAGGTATTGAGATAAAACAAGCATTCAAGGACACTATTTCTATTAAAATAAAGCCCTAAATGAGTCCAATTGGTGGACTCATCAACAACTGCAAACCAATTTATCTTAGGCAAAATAAGATGGCATGACCATATAACAAGTGACTAAAGACGGGGTAAAGTCAATATTCCACCAAGGAAATCAACAAAACCTAAACAAAAGGGCATAACTAAATAAACATACTACGATACATGAATCATAAGCAACGAACAAGAATTAAAATCCAAACACCATTTCGACTAAATAAGAAAAAAATAGTAGACTAACAAGATTACCAACTTCATTCTTATCATATATTATGCGATTTTCAACTAAATCCGCAAACAACTTAAGCAACACGACATATAGATCTCAACATTTAGGCCAAACAAAACTTTAAACATTCTTAATCTTAGCTCAACTCAAAGTATGAGATAGAACAACAAGAAGACATCACGTTTTTATAAGCTATACCACAAATAAGGAGCAAACCGACTAAAATTTAGACAAAGGAGATGACAAACCGATTCTAAACCCGACATACTGAACAATAGGACGAACACGAGATTAAATAAAATAGAGAAAAGCCAGTCATTGCATCCTCACAAAATAGTAGATAATACAACATATGATTTCATATCAGCTAAATTTCTAAGATTCTGCCTTCATTTCAAAAGGAAAAGAGATAACGTTATAGTAGCAAAGTGAAAGAAACCTGATATTTAAGAAATGGAAGACAAGAAGATACAAATTCAAACATCAAAACAAATAAGGAGAGGCAGACAATGAAATAAATTCAAAACAGAGAAACACCAACTACAAAATGGCAAAAGAAAATTTTGAATCAGTGCTTAAGAGTAAATACCAAGATCATTTAAAAAAGAACGCAACATATCAAATCGTCTAGAGCTCAATAACAAATAATAGCTAACAATATATGGCCAATAGCATCACACTGGAATTAAAAAAATGAGGAAAATATTACGAAGGAGAAAACTTTACCTTCTTTCGGGCAGCAAACAGGGACGGGATGAGCAGAGCTTTCACCACCAAAGTCGAGTATGGACAGCAAACGAGGAACCTAAACAACAACTCAAATTTGAGCCACCTTAGGGAACAATGGCAGATGAGCAAGAAGAATGAGATTCTGAGGGAACTAACTCTCCTTTCCCTTTTCGAACGTATTTTCTATATGTGTTTTACAACCGCTTACTTGAGCTATTCTCTATGCCTTAGTTAAAAAATTCCAATTAAGAATCTCTAACCCCAACAATGAATAAGAAGGGTATTTATAGAAGGGAAATTAGGGTTCGAAAATGGTAGGAAAGGGATGAAATTCGGATAGGCATGAGGCCCACCCAAATTCAAACTTCAAAATATTTCACCATTAAAGGAAGACATATGTTTTTGAAGCTTCAACTCTATTCTGGAAGAGGAAAGGGCGAGACTAATGGACTCGATCAATTCAATTGTCCTTGAGATGCTACGTGTATTGATCTCACGATGAAAGGACAAAAGTGAAAGCTGTGAGGGAGAAGTTGCAGGTGATTTTTGCCGAAAATTAGGGCTGCGACAGTAGTGTGGAGAGAGGGATGTAAGGAAGAAGACAAGGAACGCAGTGAGTCACTCCGTCTATTTGACGCCGTCTGCCCCTCTTGTGAACGTTGAAGGCGTCGTTTGCTCGCTGTTTGGACCGCTGTTGTTTGTCATTTTGAGCTGCTGTTCACGCCATGGCTTCCTTTGTTATTCACGCTACTGGGGTTCTCTTTGAGAACAAGATTGGGTCGGGCCACAATTTTGGAGTGGGCTGGCGAAAATGGGCTGGTCGGAAATTAAAATGGGATGAGGGAAAACAGACGAAAAGGTTGGGCATTTGTATTGGAGTTGCGAGTTGCTGAAAACTGGCCCGATTTGGAGTCTTAAAAAGGGTAAGGTAAAGAGGGTAACTAAATTTGCAATAAAAGGATTTTAATGTTGTAGCCAAATTGATTTTGATTAGCAAATTCGGCTAAAATTTAAAAATAAGATGAATTAATATTAATTAATTTAATAAGCTTCTTAATCTTAACAAAAATAAAATAATTAATTCAACTATAAACCAATTGATTTTTAAAATTAACTATAATTTAAACTAAACTAATTTTAATATAATATTTATAATAAAATCTTTTTGAGATGATTTTCAAATTTTTATGGAATATACCAACTATATTCACTATTTATAAATTTTGAAAATCGACTAAAATCAGTTAAAATGACTTCAAAAAGTATTTGAATTCTATAAAACCAATTATTCTAAATCATTTGGGAATTAAGAAGCTCAAAAATTAATTATTATCGGGGAGGGTCAAAATTGGGTGTTAACACACGATAACCTCTATTTTATTTTTCCATCACATGGCACAATAATCTCTGGTTGCATATAGGGCACAGTAATCCTTATTTTATTTTTGTATTCACAGGGCACAACAACCCCTGGTTGAATATACGGCCTACTTTATTTTCATGTCTTCTGAGAGCTCAACAACCCTTGGTTGCATATAAGGAACGATAATCCCTACTTTATTTTCATGTCTTCACAGGGAAGAACAACCTCGGTTGCATATAGGGCACGATAACCCCTATTTTATTTTTATGTCTTCACATGGCACAACAACCCCATGTTGCATATAGGGCAAGATAATCCTATTTTATTTTGATGTCTTCACAAGGCACGATAATCCCTAGTTGCATGTAGGGTACGATAACCCCTATTTTATTTTCATATATATAGAAGGCACAATAACCCTTGATTGCATATAGGGCACGATAACCTCTATTTTATTTTCATGTCTTCACAGGGCACAATAATCCCTGGTTGCATGTAGGGCACGATAACCCCTACTTTATTTTCATGTCTTTACTGGGCATAATAACCTCTGGTTCCATGTAGGACACGATAACTCCTATTTTATTTTTTCATGTCTTCATAGGGCATAACAACCCTTGGTTGCATATAAGACACAATAACCCCTATTTTATTTTTCACGTCTTTACAGGGTACAACAACCCCTGGTTGAATTTAGGGCACAATAACCCCTATTTCCTTTTTTTCCCTTTATTCATAGGATACATTATCCTCCTATTGCATTTTTAGGACATGCATCTTCTTTTTATTTTTATAGTACGTCTTTATTGGGTACAAAAATATTATTCTTCTGCCTCGTATAGACTTTTTATAGCTTTTATTAATAAGTCACAAAATTTTTCCTAGTGCAAACTAGGGCAGGAAATTTTTGTTTTGTTTCGTTTGTTTTGTTTTCATGGCATGTAGGTCTCTATGCAGTACACAAATAGGAAGTTCAAGAATAAAGTCCTCATTTTAATTAGAGAAACGAAGAATGTTAGATGTCAATGACATCTAGAGTCTCTTTCGACCCATGTAACAATTCAACATATCAGGAATCATCGTCTCAGCATTCTAATCACGAGAACAACATTCAATAATATACTACAAACTGTCATTTGGGAGAGTGCCGACAACTCGATCCAAGTTTCAAGTTCATGTCTGATCAAATGTCAACTTCAAGATCAAATTTTGAGATTAAGATACCCGCCAGAAGAAGACGAGGTGATAATTGAAGATCCAAAGGAAGACTTTAAGAAAGAGATTCAAGACAAGTAGAGTAGATAAAATTTAATATTCTTCCTTTTCGTCTTATCATTTTCGATGTACTAACAGGAGCCACGAATTGGATTCTCGACGGCATATCACTCGACTCTCCAACTCATTTTTCATCTCTATACCCACTTGAACTACACGTGACATGATTCTTTTATAATTCGAGATATGTAGGCTGCTCAAAACTAGGGCTCGATCACATTCACTTTCTTTATTTAATTTTATAAACGGTAGGCCAAAAATTCGTCACATTGTTTGCTTGAAAACTCTTCATGTTCCCAAGCAAGGAGAGACATCCTGTGAACACCTAATTTTTGACCAAACATAAAATTTTACACCTTTTAATATTTCAGTATATATTTTGGATCTAAATTAGAATTTTTTTATTTTTATCTTATTTTCATAAGTTCATTTTAAAATATTTGAATACTAAAAATAAGAGTTGCATTATTAATGTGAGTTTTGTTTTAAAGAAAAGAAAGTTTATAAAAATTTATGTTTCTTTTAATTTCAATTCAAAAAATAAGCTAGTATTTATTAATTATAATTTATTATTAGCTACTTAATTTTTCATTAGTTTAATTTTCTTTTCCAAATATTATATTATATTATTAAAAAAATAAAATTAACCTATCCACTGCCCTTACCCCACTACACCTACACTACCCCCACTCCCTTACACCACTACTCACCTCGCCTTACAATCTATATCTAGCCCCACTAATACAACAAAAAATAAAAGAGGGGAGGAGACACAGATACACAGAAAAAAGAAAAGAAAAAGAAAGACACTCCCTCCACTCACAAATTCATCAACAAACATACAACACACAAAGAGATAAGAAGAAAAGGAGGGAGGAAAATAAAAACAAAGGAGAATCTTCAAATAAAAAAAAAGATATATAAGCACACTACCAAAAAAAAATAAAGAAAATATACATACACAACACACACGAACAAAAAGGAAAACAAGAACAAAAAAATATATTTTTCTTTATTCCTTTCAACACATACCTATACCTCACAGGAAAAAATGCACATCAAAGGAAAAAATGGAGTTTGAGGTTTGATTTTGTAGTTCTGATTGTGGTTTTTTTTTTTTAAATTAATTTTCACAAAAAGTAACATTTGATTTTCATTGTATAGTTTGATTCCACAATTAAATAAGGTGTTATTCTAATGTTATGAAATTTCTCAAATTTTATATGTGTTTAATTAATCATGATTCTTAGATGATATAATAGAAAGTAGGTTGGAATTTTTTATTTCGTTAAATTTTGAGTAAATTAATATAATATGTGATTGTTATTTTACATGCAAAATATTTATATGCCAACGTTGTTTTTATTTAATAGTTTCATTTTTTTCTTAGTTGAAATTCTATTAGGATCTAAGTTTTCTAACATAAAGTAACCACATTAATTAGTGTAAAATAATGTTTTATCTCTATTAGTAAAAATAATGTTTTGTACAGATTTGCTTGCCTTGGGTTTAATTCAAATATTTTCTTTTGATGGGTTCACACTTTCTATTTTGTAGAGGACTAACTAAATGTTCTTATTTATTTTGTTAGATTGGTGTGTGGAGTTTTGTCTACTTATTTGTTGTGATGGTATGAAAAGCGAGAGTGATGCAACAACGAATTTTTTTAATTCATTGTAAAAGAGGAAAGAAAAACATTAAACTTCATAAGAATAGCCTTGGATTTTTAACTCAAAGAAAAGTCATTAATTTTTTTTATTTGATGATAAATAAATCGTGGCAAAGCGCTGCTGCCAATACACCCCACCTTAATAAAAAAGACAATTTTAAACAAGTTTTTAATAAATTAAAGAAGGCGGTTAATAAGCACTTTTATAAAGTTCATAAACATAATATATCCAAAAATTAATTTAAGCCAGATATAAGTCAACAAAGCGACCGTCGTAGAACCACGAGACTCGAGGGGTTCCTCACACCATCCCCTCGGTCAATAGAATTTCTTATCTGGATTTCGAGTTCGCGGACCATTATAATAAAGAGTCAACTTTCTTTTGATTAGGGATTTAGATAAGGTTACTTGGAACGCCAAAACTCAATTCCAAGCGGCGACTCTGTAAAATAAATAATCCCTTTTCAAAATGTCACTTTAATTGGAAAAACTCTTTTTTCAACCTCAATTTTGGAAAAAATGGGGTGTGACAGTGATTGTGTTTATAGACTATATCTTGATTTACTCAAGGAGCGAATAAGAACATGCAAATCATTTGAGGATCATGTTGAAAGTTCTCAAGGACCAACAACTCTTTGCAAAGTTTAGTAAATGCGAGTTTTGATTAAGATTCGTGGATTTTCTTGGTCACATTGTTTTAGTACGGGTATTGAGGTAGATCTTAAGAAAACAAATGCGATTAAGAGTTGGCCTAGACCTCTATCCCCTTCAGATATTAGAAGTTTCTTGGGTTTGATTAGTAACTATAGAAGGTTTGTGGAAGGGTTTTCTTCAATTGTCTCTCCATTGACGACATTTACCCAAAAGAAGGTCAAGTTTGTATGGTCTGAAGCGTGTAAGAAGAGTTTCCAAGAATTGAAAGATAGACTTACCTCCGCTCCGGTGTTGTGTTTACCGGAAGGATTCAATGGGTTTGTGGTTTATTGTGATGCTTCGAGAGTTGGGTTAGGGTGTGATCTTATGAATAATGGGAGGATTATTGCTTATGCTTCACAACAACTTAAACTCATGAAAAGAACTATCTTACCCACGATTTGGAACTAGCTGTGGTTGTTTTTGCCTTAAAGATTTGGAGGCATTACTCATATGGAGTTCATGTTGATGTCTTTACCGACCATAAAAGTTTGTGATATGTGTTAAAGCAAAAATATATAAATCTTCGCCAAATGAGGTGACTCAAGTTACTAAAGGATTATGACATAAGTGTCCTCTATCACCCCGACAAGGCGAATGTGGTGGCAGATGCTCTTAGTCGGTTATCAATGGCTAGTGTTCATATTGAGGATGATAAAAAATGCTGGTTCGAGATGGTCATAGATTGACCCGATTGGGTGTTTGGTCGGTTGATTCCACCAAAGGTGGTGCTATGGTTCATAATGGTGCATAATCGTCTTTTGTGTCAAATGTGAAAGCTAAGCAAGGTCTTGATCTGACTTTGGTTGAATTAAAGGAAGCGGTGCTTAAGAAGTCAGTTGAGGCTTTCTCCCAAGGGGGATATGGTGTGCTTCAGCATCAAGGTCATTTGTGTGTTCCCAATGTTGATGATTTGAAGAGAACATATTTTATCAGAAGCCCATAGTTCTTGATATTCCATTCACCCGAGATCCATCAAGATGTACCATGACTTGCGGGAGGTCTATTGGTGGAATGAGATGAAGAAGGACATTGCAGAATTTGTGGCTAAGTATACTAATTGTCAACAAGTGAAAGTTGAGCATCAAAAGCGGAGAGACTTGTCCCTATATATCAGTATTCCTACCTAGAAGTGGGAAAATTTGAATATGGACTTTATTGTGGGTTTACCCCGCACCCGGCATGAATCGATTTGGGTTATTGTGCATCGTATGACAAAGTCAGCTTATTTCATTCCCGTCAAAATTTCTTATTCGGCGGAAGACTATGCTAAGTTGTACTTGAGGGAAATGGCTAGGTTGAATGGAGTGACCTTATCCATTTTATCTGATTGTGGTACCCAATTTACTTCTCAATTTCAGAAGTCTTTCCAAAAGGGTCTTGGTACTCATGTTAAGCTTAGTACGACATTTCACCCTCAAACCGATGGGCAAAAGGACCGTACTATCCAAACTTTGGAATAGATGTTGTGTGATTGACTTCAAGGGTAATTGGGATGATCATTTGCCTTTGGTTGAGTTTACTTATAATAATAGCTATCATTCCAACATTGGTATGGCTAAATTTGAGGCTCTTTATGGTAGGAGGTGTAGATCTCATATAGGTTGGTTTGAAGTTGGTGAGGTTGCCTTGATAGGTCCCCAGTTGGTGCATGATGCTATGGAGAAAGTTTAACTTATTAGAGAAAGGTTGAAAATAGCTCAAAGTCGACAAAAGTCCTATGCTGATGTTAGAAAGGAGAGACCTTGAGTTTGATGTACATGATTGGGTCTACTTGAAAATTTCACCCATGAACGGTGTGATGAGGTTTGGGAAGAAAGGGAAGCTTACTCCCCGTTATATGGTCCCATATCAAATTTTGATGCATATTGATAAAGTTGCTTATGAACTCGATTTGCCGAATGACTTTGCGTCGGTACATCCGGTTTTTCATGTCTTCTTGTTGAAGAAATATGTGTGTGACCCAACATCTATTATACCATTGGAGAGTCTTGGTCTAAAAGAGAGTTTTTCTTATGAAGAAGTTCCGGTTGAGATTTTGAACCAACAAGTTAAAAAGTTAAGAAATAAAGAAGTTGCATCTGTGAAAGTCTTATAGAGGAATAAAAGAGTTGAGGGTGTTACTTGGGAAGCCGAGGCTGATATGATGTCCTGTTGTCCCCATCTCTTTCCCTTCGACTCTACTCTAGCTTGAGGTATTTAGTTCCTCATTTTCCATCCTTATGTCTTAGTCATTCTCATGTTTCCTCATGCATGCATGCTCATGAAAACTTGATTTTTGAGAAAAAGAGGTAACTTGACTGATTTATTCATGATTATATGCATTTGAGTATGACTTTCCTAGATACCTTATGAAATGATGTTTTCAATATGTTAAGTTTGGAGTTGATGTTCCTACTTGGTTATGTGTCGTTGATGAAGTTATATTGTTGTAGGGCTGTTAGATCTCTTCCCCTACCCTCCTTATGTTGTTTTGAGTCCCATTCGAGGATGAATGTTTCCAATGGGGATATATTGTAATATCTCGGAACATGGAAAAGGGAGAAAATAAACTTTTGGGTTGCAGGCTGTGTCTACAGTTCCCATCTACGGACCACAGAAGTTTCTACGGGCCGTAGGTGGAAATCGTAGAAATAGGAAAAATAAACTTTTCATAAACAAGTCCAGTATCCTTTAACGGTTCACCAGAACGGTTCGTCATTCTATGTACGAGTCGTAGATAGGTTTCGTAGGTGACTCACTGACTTAGTGAAATTTTAAAGCTTAAAGTTGGTTTCTACGATTGGCATGTACAGATCATAAGAAGACCTACGAACCATACATGGGTTCCGTCAAAGATAGGTGATTTTTAAGGTCCCAATACTCGGTCTACGGTTGACCAGTACGTACCATAGAAAGTTCTACGGTCCATAGGATTGAACTGTAGGTCGAGTCAGGAGTTATTTTAAGAGAGTGTTTGGGGTTTTTTCCTACATTATTTTAACTCAATACTATGTCATTTACCTACTACCCTAAGCCCTATATAACACTTTAAGCCCCAATTAACCCATTTTCAACTCATTATCCTAAATTCTCTAAACTTGACCAAATTCATCCTCCCAATTTTCTCAAGTCTAAGGAAGAAGAAGAGTTAGGATTCCAATCAAGTCTCCAAAATTATCCATTTCTTGGGATTAAAGGATCAAGGTATGTGTGTATTGATCCATGGAGTCCTTTTTTCCATGGGTTCCCTAAGTATTTCAATTTCCCAAATCAATTTTCGATTGCTCAAGTTAGGGTTTCATTTCAACAAATGTGGGTTTCATTCAATTATGATTAATTGTGATTAATTAGGTCTTCTAATGCATTATTAGATGTTAATCTATGCTATTTAGTTGAAATTGAATATACCCATGCCTATATTATTCTTTTCAACCTTGATTCTATGATGAACCAATGAATTATGAATTATGAAGTTATGAAGATATGCATGTTTTTTGGAAGTTATTGTAAATGAATTGATGATGCTTTGAAAGGAAAGTATTGATGTTATTGTGAAAGGATTTCTCACTTACTATAATGATCATGATTGTGAAAGGTATTTCTCACAAATGAATTATTCACATTGGTGAAAGGTTTTCTCATCTATGTTGAATTATATTTAAGGAGTTATTCTATGTTTTGATCTTGAAATAGGTGGATTGGTATTGATCATTGTCTTTCCTATGTTAAAATGATATTTGCCTTTTATCCATTCCGTTGGGATTTAGACTTAGCCCCGAGAGGGCTTTGAGGTGGAGGCTCAAATACGATAGTCTCTAGTAGCAAACTCTAGTCCCAAACTACGTTCCCCGTAGGATTGTCTTAAATGACGTATCTAATGGATCCACTTTAGTAAATGATGATATGTACGAGTTCTATCTTGACAAGTAGTTTCCCCTTGTTTTGGTGTGAGGGATATACCAGATTACATGATATAACTCATATGGTCTTATTGTCGGTTAAAGCTAATATCCTACAAAATGACTGTGTTTTCTTCAAAGTTTTTCTGAAGTCCTTTCTGTTAAAATACTTGACCATGCTTTCATGATTTCCATGTCTTCTCTTCTTTAAAAGCTTTTAAATGTCCCATTATGATCAATCCTACTCGTTTTAAGTTACTTATGTTATCATGCCTTTGATTAAACATATTGCCTCATACTTAGTACATTCCATGTACTAATGCATACTTGTAACTACATTGTTTCACAAATGTAGGGTCCGACGCTCATATTCCCCATACTCGTGGCTAGTTGATTTTCTTGGGAATTTGAAGATTGGTGAATCCTCATGATTTGAAGATCAAGAGTCTTTTATTGTTTTCATGTCATTCCATTTGCTACTTTGTATGTGATATATGGATTACGTCCAATCACTTTCCTTATGATGTAATAGATGGCTTTGAGACTCATGCTTAGACTTCCGCTTTTGTCTAACTTTTTTTTATGAAATGCTACCTTTTAAAGTTTTTTTGTTTCTATTATCTTGTATGATGTATGCTAAGTGACTTGTGTAGGGCCTCTTGGGGTCTTATCCGCCATTTCACATCTAGGGTGTACTTTGGATCGTGGCAGTGAAGGTCCAGTGGAAGAACCATCCATAGAGGAGGCCAGTTGGGAGACTGAATCACAAATGCATAACAGATATTCCAAACTTTTTATGGAAATAAGTATTCCTTCTTTCCTTACATTCCTTTCCTTTTGATGTTCTGGGATGAATGCATATTTAATTGGTATTTGATGTAGCTACCGTCCCATCATTACAATTATTTAGAACCATTGTACCCTTGTATAGGTCCTCACGGGTTAAGAGTTGTAGAAATTGAAAAATAAATCGAGTTAAAAAATCTTTCAGTGTTTTGTGATATCGAATACCTTCTTCTCCTATAAAGAGATCGCTATACGAAAGAAGGCTTCGCCATAACGAATGAAATTTTTGCTATAACATAAATTATAGCGACCAAAGAAACCACATTTTAAGTTTGTTCTCGCCCATACTTAATCATAACATAAAATATTCGACCAGAAAACTCAGATGCGACTTTTCCAGGACCTAAGACTTTTCTCTCTTGAGGTTAGTAGTTTCCTTTCATATTTTCCATCCATAATTCAATTTCTTTCTAGAATCAAAGGATATTTTCTTTATAAGACTTTATAGGTTGAACCCTAGGGTTATTTAATTGATGAGACAACAAGCGAGTTATGTTAATTATGCATGATTTTTGATTCTAGTTCGTTCAATTTGTCTTCTAACATAGAAGTTTGAACCTAACCTTTAATAATGATATATATTAGAGAACCTAAGTACCCCATAAAATTGGGTTCTCTTATCATATGAACTATTCAAGAGAAATTAATGGGGTTGAAACTCCATAAATGAGATTTGTATGATCATAGAAACCTCCGATTTGAAAAACAGGTAGAATTAGGTGATTTGAACACTTCAGGATTTTGTTGGAGGAAACAGGTAATTAAAGTGTCACCATATTTTATTATCTTAGACTTTGAGCATTCTGAAACATTGAGAAAAAAGAAAGCTCCGACAATTTAGCTTGTTCGTTTTGAAACAAAAAATAGAAAGCAGAAGATGAAGATATTTGGGAATAAGACTCTTTTTTTTTATTATCCTGTATAGAAACGAAAAATTACATCTGAAATTTATAAGCTAAAAGTTAACAAACTTCTCCAGAAAATAAGCTAAACAACCTGCTCCTAAAATAGCTCCTAAAATACTTATTCAAACCTAAATAACATAACAGAAACAAAGACTAAGTCTTGCCAAGGCAAACCAGTAGATATTTAATTAAATAAGTAAGATGCACTAATTTTCTATACTCCCCCATAGTGCATGCTTACGACTGCAAACTCCAAGAGTTCCTCTGAAAAATTCAAACTTAGTTTTTCCCAAGGCCTTTGTAAAGATGTCAGCAACTTGATCATTTGAAGATATGCCTTTCAATACAATTTCTTCCTCCAGTACCTTCTCTCGAATGTAATGATGTCGTACTTCGATGTGTTTGGTTCTTGCGTGAAAAACTGGATTTGAAGCAAGTTTGACAGCACTTTCATTGTCACAAAAAATTTCTACAGCATAGTCATTTGTACCAAAAATATCTCCAATTAATTGCTTTAGCCATATACATTCTTGAGCTGCCATAGATGCTGCCATGTACTCCGCTTCTGTACTTGATAAAGCAACTGTATGTTGCTTCTTACTACACCATGAGATGACAGCAGTACCAACACTAAAACAATAGCCTGAAGTTGAATGACGATCATCTACATTGCCTGCCCAATCTGCATCGGTAAACCCCTTCAACAAAAAATCATCACTTTTCTTGTAGAGAAGCCCATAATCAAAAGTCCCGTGTATATATCTCAAGATTCGTTTTGCTGCTTCTAAGTGAGGAGTCTTTGGATTTTGCATAAATTGCGAAACAATGCCAACTGCATATGAAATTTCTGGTCTTGTGATAGTCAAGTAGATTAAACTACCAATAAGTTGTCTGAATCTCTTTGCATCTTTCAGCAGCTCCCCTTCATCTTTCACCAGCTTGAGATGTGACTCCATAGGAGTTACCTTTTTCTTTGACTCCCCCATGCCAAAACGCTGTACGAGCTCCATAGCATATCTCTTTTGAGAAACAAAATACCCTTGATCAATCTTTTCAATTTCCAAACCCAGAAAACAACCTACCTCTCCAAGGTTCTTCATCTCAAAGCGAATAGACAGTTCATCTTTTAGCATAGAGATTTCGGCTTCATTATCACCAGTAATAATCATATCATCCACGTACAAAAGGACCAACAGGTGCATATTTGATTCTACTTTAATAAACAAACTAGAATCTGCACTTGAAACTTGAAACCCGCAAAAGATAAAGTATTGAGCAACTTTACCATACCAAGCACGTGGAGCTTGCTTAAGACCGTATAATGCCTTCTTTAGTCGACAAACATAATGAGGATATTGTTCTGAAACATATCCTTTTGGCTGCTCCATGAACACTTCACGATCCAGTTCTCCGTAAAGAAATGCATTCTTCACATCAAGTTGCCATAATTTCCAACCTTTGAAAGAGGCAAGAGAAAAAATGGTTCTCAAAGTTACCATTTTTGCAACAGGGCTGAATGTTTCCTCATAATCCATCCCATGGCTTTGAGAAAACCCGCGAGCCACAAGTCGAGCTTTACATTTATCAACGGTCCCATCAGACTTCCTTTTCAACCTGTATACCCACTTACAAGTGATAGGATTGCAATTTTCTGGTTTTGGAACCAGCTCCCATGTCTGATTTTTGTGTAGTGCATCAATCTCTTCTTGCATAGCTGCTTCCCATTCAGGACACCTTTTAGCTTCTTCGAAATTTACTGGTTCTTCATCCATTGTTCCTGCGAAAAGACATGAGGTAACAGTACATGGGTTTATTTGAACCTCATAATCATCAAGATGACTTGGCTGCCTTTTCTCCCTTGTTGATCTTCTATGGACATGCTCATCACCATCAAGGTTCGAGGTATTTGAAGCTGAGGATTCTTCTAAATTGTGGCCTGGATACTCCATATTCTCTGCATCACCATCAAGAATGACTTGTTCAGTTGAGGATTTTTGTTCACAGTAATACGATGAGACTTCATCAAACACCACATCTCTTGAAACAATAAATTTCCTTGTTTCTGGATCCATACACTTCCATCCTTTTCTGCATGAGTCATAACCAACAAAAACACATTTCTTTGCTTTCGGGTCAAGCTTAGTCCGGTTAGACTTTGGAACATGTACATAGCAAATTGAACCAAAAACTCGAAAGTAATTCACAGTTGGCTTGTTACCATATAAATTCTCAAAAGGAGATTTTTCCTTACCAGGCCATGGAGGTAAGCGGTTTATCACATGGCATGCACATTGAAAAGCTTCAGCCCAAAGTTCTCGAGGTAGACTTTTGTCATGTATCCAAGATACACTCACAGAGGCAAGATGAGCTAATTTCCTTTCGGAAACACCATTTTGCTGAGGTGTATTTGGACATGTCATTTGTCGCAAAATGTTATTTTTGTTGCAGTATTGAGAGAAATCCTCTGACATGAATTCTCCTCCATTGTCACTTAGTAAGCATTTGATCTTCACCCCGAATTCCTTTTGAACATCATATGCGAATTCGCTAAATTTGGACAGTGCCTCATTTTTCTCTTTCAAGAATTTCACCCAAGTAAATCTTGAAAAATCATCCACCAGCACCATGACATAACGATTCCCACGGTAGCTGGTCGTTTTCATTGGTCCCATTAGATCAGTGTGGAGTAGTTCGAACATGGAGGATCTACGGTTGGATGACTTCATGAAAGGAAGACGATGTGATTTGCCAAACTGACATCCTTGACAAATTACATCCTCACGAACATTTTGTAAACTTGGTATGCCATCCACTAACTTCTGTGAGGAGATTTGCTTTAAAAGTTGGTAGCTCAAGTGGCCCAAACGAGCATGCCAGATTGTTGCACTATCAGTTTGGCTTGTCTTTTTCACATATGCCTCCCCTGCAGACATTACAAATAAAGAACCTTTCCTCTCTCCAGAGGTAACAACATCAGCATCTATGGTTTTTACATTTGCAAGAACTTTTACATCATTTGGTCCAAACAAGACATATTTTCCAGAGTTTGTAATTTGAGACACAGAAATTAAATTTCTCTTCAAACCTGGAACGTGAAAAACATCATTCAGCCTGATAGCATTGTTGTCGTTAGTGCTAATCTTTATCACCCCTTCTTTTGCTACTGGATAAGTTGAATTGTCTGCAGTAACAATCACTCTCTCTCCCTTGTGTTGGCGAGCTTCGGAAAGTAGTGAGTCATCTCCGGTTACATGATGAGAGCAACCTGAATCGATGATCCACTCTCTGCATGATTCATGATTAGAGAGAGCTTGTAGCAACTCAGCACTAGTCTTGTTTGTTCCGTCAATTTCTTCTGTTGTAAAGCATTGCTCCCATTTTATTTCATCATCATCTTCCAGCTCACCTGCAATATTTGCTCTAGAAAGCTTTACTCGGCAATTCTTCTTAATGTGCCCAATTTGGCCACATCTGTAGCATTTAATTGTGCTTTTATTCGGATAACGTATGCTGTCAGATTTTCCTTTTGAGAAAAGAACGTCCTCTGAATCCGAATTCTTTGCCATTTGTTTTGTTAGAGCCTCTTGGTTAGAAAGCAAGCTTTCTAATTCCTCAACTGACGGCTGTGTCGCCCATCCTTGGATCGAAGTGACAAAGGGGTTATATTCTTTCTTCAGTCCCCGAATGAGAAATCGCCGCAGCCTTGCTTCACTAATTTTCTCATCCATGTCTAATTCTGAAATTTCAGCACAAATGCTTTTCACTCTCAGAAAATATTCAGAAATAGACATGCCTTCTTGTGTTATGCTCGCCAACTCATTTTCCAACAGCTGTAGCCTTGCTGTATTCTTCTTGGAAAATATTCTTTCAAGTGTCTCCCATACTTCATTGGGTGAACTTACATCACGAACATGATCAATGAAGTCTTTGCTAATTGAGGATCTCAGAGCAAAGAGAGCTTTTCCACACTTTATCTTCCACTTTCTCCTTGGTTCAACATTTTTCGGATTATCAGCAGGAATAGCATCAACACCTGTAACTAAATCCCACAGATCTTGTCCTTGAAGATATGCCTCCATGCACAATCTCCAATAATTGTAGTTCGTCCCTACAAGCTTCTCAATTCCTGATGTGGAATTGTTTCCTGCATTTGATAACTCCATAACTCCACAACTTCAAATACTGTAACGAAGCTCTGATACCATGAAACAAAAAATAGAAAGCAGAAGATGAAGATATTTGGGAATAAGACTCTTTTTTTTTATTATCCTGTATAGAAACGAAAAATTACATCTGAAATTTATAAGCTAAAAGTTAACAAACTTCTCCAGAAAATAAGCTAAACAACCTGCTCCTAAAATAGCTCCTAAAATACTTATTCAAACCTAAATAACATAACAGAAACAAAGACTAAGTCTTGCCAAGGCAAACCAGTAGATATTTAATTAAATAAGTAAGATGCACTAATTTTCTATACCATCAACCATCAGGATAAAACAATCGATATCGTGTTTAGATAAATAATTTGTGTTTTTCAAGATATATTGTTGCTGGAACACATTAATTTTTGATCTACATTTAAGATAAGGTAAAATTATGATAAAATTTTGATGATTTGACATGCAAGTTGAGGATGTGATTATTTTGGATAGGCATGTTCAGAAGCTGAGATGGTCGTTTTGGATAGGCAGGTTCATTTGGGAGTGACTTTTGTGAATATAAGAAGTGGGAAGTCCTAGTGCGGAAGTATGAGAGGTTTGGCTATGGATGGTTTTAAAAGTGGTAGATATAGATCGAAAAAGTATTGGAAAGATGTGATTAGACAAAACATGACACATTTCAGCTTACTAAGGACATGACATTTAGATAGGAGACTGAAAAGAATATGAATTAGAGTAGAAGGTAAGTAGATAACAATACAATATCTTGTAGTAGATGTAATATTGTCTTTCAATTTTTGTTATTATTTATTATTTCTTATATTTCGACTATCATATTATTATTTGTTATTTTGGTTATTAATGCAGCCACCTCTTTTGAGGCGTGCAGTGAGAGCCATACATTTACTTGTGTGCAGGCCAACATTGATGAGCAGACAAGAGACTCAATTAGGCAGATTTCATCAGAAAGAAGTCATATTTGAAATTGAAACACTAGCTAGATAGTGGAGACATATTTGCCATTTACTCAATCAATTGAATTGGAATTTTTCAGTGCTAATAAGCAAGTCTCACATATAGTTGCACAAAATTATATACAATATTGTAATAATCTTATACTAACTTATTGTGTCTGTAATGTAAAATGGACATAATATAATGTGTCACAAACAACCCCAACATACTTCACATGCTTATGTATCTATAAAGTCAAGCATCTGACATTTTGAACTAAATCCCATGCTCTTTGTAATTATTACCCTTTTTACTCCTCCCACTCTTTCCATTTCAGTATCTTAAAGATTTCACACTTATTACAATAACCAATATTGGAAATTTGGAATAATCAAACTATATATATCTAAGTCAAGTCAATAATGTATAATTGAGTTGGTCCATTAAAGGATTTAATATATTGAATGAGTTGTTCCTCTTTTAATTATAGGTTTCAGCTTTGAATTTTGAGTATGAAAAAATTCTTGATAAAAAGTACTATTTTTAGAATGGGATTCAATTCAAATTAATCAAACTTTAATGTAGGTATTAGACACCAAATAGGAAATAAATAATAAAGATGGAGGAGTGAAAATCTTTTTCTTTTTTTAGTAATTTTTTAATTAAATTTTTTCACATGACATATTTAAAACTACAAGATTAAAGAATGTTTTGATATATTTGACATATCAATAATTTAAGATCACAAAATTTAAAAGTCTTCTATATACTTTTTTAAACTCCATATTAAGTCAAAACAGAATTAACAAATTCAAATGGAGGAAGTATGAAAACCTCATAAGTTATGAAAACTATCAAAATTTCTTCATTTTTATACAGTCTTGCTAGATAAGCAAATCATGGTTCATACAAGATATCGAAATATCATAAGACAATGCATTTATATCGTATATCTCCATGTTCCTTTTATAAATAAATATTTATAATTATAAATTTTCAAATAAGAATAATTTTATAATGATATGCACCTCAACAATAATAGTAACTAGTTATTAATGTAATCATTCATATGATACGGACTAGGATCGGCTCGACTATAAGGCTTTTAAAGCAAAGACTTAGAGCCTCAATTTGTTTACGACCCCTCTCATACTGTCAAATTTGAAAGGAAATTTTTAAATAGAAAATATAAATGCTTTTTACCTTATTTAATATGGGGATCGTTGTAATAATTGAGAAATAAAATAGTTTTTGCCTTTTAAATAATTATAGTATCTTTTCTTACATGGCTATCTATTTTAGTATATCATTTATTCAGATGATTAACATGAACTCATGTTTTTTATTCCTATGTTAATCTTTTTCATTCCTCTTTTACTATTTTATTCTTTTAATATTAAATATTTATGTCTCCCAAACAATCAAACCTTCTACCTTATGAAAAGTTCATTGTTGTTCGTCTATTCACAAAAAGATCAAATTTATTTGTTGGTGTCTTTTTCAAATTTCAAGCACTACAACAAGAACACTGTTTGAATATCATAATATCAACTTATCAAATTTAGTGCAACACTATTTCAATATCATTATATTAACTTCTCAAATTCTTGAGCCAAATTTTATTATTCTACTTTTATGTTATATATTTTCATTGAAAATTTACATTGTTTACATTCTTACTTCATAAGTTCCGCATAAATTTTACCCTCTCCGATCATCGTTGTAGAATTGCACTAAGTATGTTATTATTGTTCAATTTATATACGTTAACTAGAAAAAAGAATTAAGGTCTATTTATGAAATCTGGCTTTAGGCCCCTAATCTTATTGAGACGGCTTTGATATGGACTATCTCTTCACATTGAGCATTAGTCTTTCTTTTACAAAATTTAAAATCATGAGGTTTTTTTTACAAGTTATTAACTTGTACTAAATTTTATAGTTAAGAAAATCATGATTTAAAATTTGAAATGCTACTTTTTAGAGAATTTAGAATTAAAATTATAATTCTAAATTATGCATTTAAATATTAATTTAAAATTATAATCCCAAATTAAATATTCAAACACTTATTCAAAATTATAATCTTAAATTTCACGTTGAAGCGCCCACTGGATATACATCATTACATGTGATAATTCTAACAACACTTTTTAAGTTTCATTTAATTGTATATACTAGTTTCAATTTAATATTCAATATATATTTGTACCACACCTAGTACATGGTATCTCTTGATTGGCTCGAGTACCACATTTGGTAAGGGATATTTGTTGGTTGAATTGGATACCACGCCTGTTACATATTATCGGTTCGCTCGAGTATCACACCTAATGCGAAAGATTATCGATTGGCTCGAGTAATACCATGCTTGATATGAAATATTATTGATTGGCTCGGGTACCATGTCTGTTCATGCTTGACTATTCTCTTGTATGTTGAGTTCTTAAGTGAACCGGGCTTGTTTGTGATCATGTGGGCCATGCTTCATGTAAATGTTCATTAAGTCAGGATTGGTGATTGAGAGTCTTGTTGTATTGCTGTCTCTGTTGATGTATGTGTTGTCTTGTCTTTAATATGTTTTAGTTATATGTTTACATTCATATCTTTGGAGTTGGCCGATGATCCTAGCTACTAGTACACTGTGATTTGTATATTGATACTACACTTGCTATATCTTTGTTGATTACAAGGCATATTCAGGTGGCTGCGTCGCAACCTCAACTGTGATTTCCACGTTATCTGAATTCAAGGGTGAGCTACTTCCTCCGGACTACCACGTTATCCTCTTATTTTAGACTATGTAGAGTTTTCATACACAATTTTCTAATTTTAGGAGGAATACTTCCGCAAATATTTTCACACCATAATTTTTAAATACGAATGTTCATTTTTTTTTGCTTAAACTGTTATTTTGGTTGTAGAGTTAATTACGAATTAACTAAAAGTTAATTCTCGATTCTCCTATCAAATTTTCTTAATATAGTTGTCACTCACAACAGATCAGAATCGTGACAAAAGTGTCATATGAAAAAGCACAAAAGGCACTAACATACACATACATGAAATATAGAAACAGTATGACACAAGACTATAGAATAATATTGGCTAAAATTATTTATTGCTTGTGGATGAAATACAATTTTGCAAATCTTTCAACATAAATAAAAAAACTAAGAAGCTCTATTACTAGACAAATTATTTATGATGTGCATGGTTGAGAAGCAAATGTGTCCCTCCTTGTACACATTCTAATATTACCAAGTGTGGACCAAATTAATTTTTAAATTTTTTTCTCCTTTATATAGTAGATTTTCATTCACTTGAATATAATATCATGTCAATAAAATTGATCTCATTAATTCAGTATGTATTCCTGTAAATTTTTCTACTTGTAATGTACCTTATTTTCCAATTTTCTAAGCGGGAGAGGTACTTTAGGGGATTCCATAATCATCAATTTATATATCTTTTATCCTACCCCCACTAAAACAATTGGAGATAAAAGATTCTAAAGAATAAAAAGAAAGTAAGTAGCAGCTAAAATGACCCATCTTTTTCCCTTTTCCAACTTAACTTATCCAAAAAAAATTTTAAAAATCACCATATTGATTAGTTATAAGTTTTATTATAAATAAATAAGTCATGATTTAAAGTTATTATTCGAGAAAGCCCACAACTTTCACCTTTTTATTCCATTGACCTCACTATATTAAATCTTTGTTTTTGGATCATTTGTTCTTTTTCCTCTATGCACGCGACAAAAAGAAAGAAAAAAAGGTTTGAAGCTCAATCTTCTTGACTTATGTTTACATCATCATGATGCCAAATATGTGCTAATTAAATTAAGCACATATATATATATATTTGTTTATTTTGATTTGTGCGAAAGGATCAAATTTATCTCTAAACTATACGAAAAGTTAAATTTATCCTTCATTACAAAATTGATTCTTAATTGTGTGACACGTGACATTATCAAATGCTAATAAAAAAGTTGGCATCTTTTTATCGCTGGCAAATTTGTTCATTTTCATATAGTTTAGGGATATATCTGACTTCAATCAGAAATAATGAGATCATATTTAACCCGTCGAAGGCAAATCTATGTTATTTTGCATAGTTCTAGGCAAAATTTGATCCTTTTTTTCCTACAAATACGAATAATGTTAAAAGAAAATTACATGATCTCTCTATACAATTTATTTATAAGTGATTCTTGTTCATGAACTTGATATTTAAAAATCATGGACAGTTTACTTTAGTTTTCTAATTTCATCATTTTGAAATTTGGTCCTTCCATTATTAAAAACTCCAAGTTCAGTCCCTGAAATTTTAAATGTTTGTTTATTATCCCTTTATGTACGTAATCTATGATATTCAAATTATTTTTATTATCCTCAAATAGTATAACAAATTTCACATAGCACATCGATAACTAAATGACTTAGCACTAAAAAGTTCGTTAAATTTGTGAAGTGAATCAAAGCACGCATATCAATAAATTAAAGATTCAATGTGCTTGATCAAACATTTTAAGGATAAAAATTCAGAATTTATCAATATTTGAGGAACTAAAAAATGGAGAGAAATGTTTTCTAGCCTTTTAGAATAGTACCCACAACATACATTAGGGACAAAAGCAAATGTACCACTAATGACATAGTCAAAATATTCGCTAAGGGGTTCAAAATATGAAAGAGTAACACATGAAAAAGTTGAAGTGTGTTCAATATCTATTATATATAGATAATGATAATTTAAATCGTGTATAAATACCATATTTTTTTGGCGCAAGAGATTCAGATGAACCGCATTGAAATTAGACCCTACCTGACTTTGCCTCTACATACCACCGTGTGTATATGTCACGACATCAAGGGCTATTCATTACATTATATTTGGGTCAACTATATAATTTAAGTTAAACAAGTTTTAGATGTGTATTACTTAGATTAGGTATGCATGTATCTAATATAACATAATGTGAAAATCACGAAAATTTGATCATGATAGTAAAATGTTATTATAGATTATGATTATTATAGAGATAACGAAAGATTAATTTCATCCAATTTTAACAATGAAATGCATTTAAAGGAATAAACCTAGAAATCCAAATTTCCCTTTCAAGTATGAATGGATTTATGCTTAAATTACTGAAAATGATTTAAGGGTTGAAGGCAACATCTTGGTATGCATTAAATTTATTGCTTGATAGTGGGGACCTGTTTGAAGTTTTTGACATGATAGTTGGTGCAAAGTAATATTCTGACTAAATTGAGGGGTCAATTTCAATGGGTCCAAATATTAAAACTAGCACTAAGTTCATCACTTCCTCTGAATACCCTTTACTTGTCAAGTCATTTGTCACCAATAATGATCTCAAGATTTATATATTATTCCTTTTGAGATTAGACTTTTATATATTATATACTCTTTTATGTCTAATTTGTGGATAACTTTTACTACAAATCCTCCTCTTTTAGAATATTACTATAGTAAGATTCTATATTATTTGCTTTTAAAAAAAACTAGTTTCATCGCTAAATTATCCATAGCTAACAAACTTTATTGGTAATCCATCACTAATACGTCGTTGAATAGGATAAACGACAAATTTTATTTTTTTTAGCTACAGGATTCATTCGTTGCTAATTCTTATTTTTCACAGTATTATTTCCCTTACAAATATAATTAATTTCAGCTTCCCCCCTTTAATTTGATTTTTTTAATTAAGCTGTCATAATCAAAATTGTCTTAATAATATTAATCTTATCAGAAATTTATTATGTGCTTCGCACAATAAACACTAGTTGCATGAGACTTCTTTCTATCTTAAAAAAAATCTTATAATTTTGGATTCACAAATATTAGATTCATTTTTTAAAAAAGAAAAAGAAACTTCACATAATTAATCTTATTTGTGGGAGATAAATACATATTAATAAATTTCTATATAATCGGATTCTAAAGTCTCAATAATTAAATATGGTTGTAACTTGCAATTGATAGACGTGACACATACAAGATAGAATGTTTGATAGTCCAAAAGCCATAACTCTTGAATGCAAATTAAAGTATCATGTTATAAAGTCTTTCAATTCCAAATGTATAATTTTTGAAATTTAATCTATTAAATTTGTTGCAACTTGCAATCCAACATAAATTTCTTGACGAAAATTGCATCCTTGCAAATGTGATCGTTGATTTTTAATTATTAGGGAAAGATAGGAAGAAAAACTATACCTTTCAAGAATAAGACTTCGATATGTATATGCTAATCAATCAAAATTTCTACTAGCAAAGATAGCAACAACAATACCCTAGATATGGTTTTGTAATCTTTTACAAAAAAAAAATAGTTTTATATTCTTTTTACAAAAGATTTTCAATTTTACACATCGAAACTTGAAAAGATTTTTTTAAAAATTTAATTTATAAGTGATCATAAGAGATTGTTTCTGTTTATTTAGTATTTTTTTACCAAAGCATACATAGTGGTACGTAGTATTACACATTTCTGTCTATTTAGTATTCTTTACCAAAGCAAACATTGTTTGTGCGTAGTATTACACATTTAAATTGTTATGCGCACCTTTTTTGTGAAAATTTGTCAGTCTATCGGTCCTTCTCTTTGATATGTCCTTCACTTCATAAGATGATTTATAATCACACAAATATTTATAACTTATTCTTCTTTTCTTTTTAAAAATTTTAAATAGACAAACACCATCACATAAGTTAGAATACAATATTATTAAGAGTTTTTTTTTAAGAGATAAAGGGGAAATTAAAGTTGGCAACAATTTAGAAGTGAAAAAGGCAAATGTCAATTGCCTAGAGAAGTATATAAAGAAAGGGACTTGAGTATATAGAGTATTAACTATCAAAGACCAACTTAAAAGCTAATTATATGTGCACTAACCAAAAATTTCAAAAGGCATTTTCCGTCATTAGAGTGACACTTTAATTTGGCCCCTAATAATCCTTCTTTGTACCCTACATACTTATTACTTTTTTTTAATTAATTTCAATGTATATCTAAAGATTCGTTATTTTATTCTTTTCATTATTTTAGTTGTGCACGTTGATGCTAAAAGCATCCCATAATCAACACCCTTGTACACCTTTCTTTTCAAGAAAATATTGAATCCAACATTTATATTATTTGAAAAGCAAAAAAATAAAAAAATAAAAAAATAAAAAAAATTTAAAAAAAGAATCTTTGTGTTTAAGAGCCATAAAGTATCTCCAACTATGGAATTTTTTCTCCCCATATGACTTACAAGTAAAAGCAAAAAACATATTATATCAAATACTTTCACCTAATACGATGTGGTACTCAAATAAATCAATCATTCAAGCTTAGAATTACCATAACCTTTATAATGAAATGTACATATACTCCTATATGACTATTTATATATTTGAATAGAAGAAAATGACCCTTTTAAAAAAATTTATATGTTATTTTCAAATTTTTTAGGTGTAAAAATGAAAATATGTGATAAAAAAAATACAAAACTAAAAACGATTTTACAACAACAATAACATATCAAATGTAACCCCACAAGTAAAGTGTGTACATGAACCTTCTCCCTACCTTGAGGAGGTGGAAAGGCTGAGAAGAGTTGGTGTACTGTACACAGACTTTATCCTTACCTTGGGAAGGTAAAAAAACTCTTTCTAATAGACTCCATTTGTCCAACCCTAGTTTTAGTTATTTCTTTTAATAGAAATAAAAATAAAATTGACATATATAAAAGGTTTGAAATCATTGCAAGGGTTTTATCATATTCTTAGGATGCTTCAACAATCAAAGAGTGAGTGTGAGGGATAGGGAATTATTGAAGATATATAATTAGACGTAACCTAACTCATGCAATTTAGTCATAATTATATATAAGAAGAATTTGGTAATATCTAAAGACTTTAAGTGAAATCTTTCTCTTTGACTAATAAATTTCTTACCAACAATATGTTGCCCACTACTCCAAAGCATATTTATTGGGATAGGTGATGGGAGTGATATCTCATATATTGGGGGGAAAATAATTATACATACGATTTTAGAAGAAAAAAATTCACATGTTAATGTGCCCAGAGTCAAATACAAGATCAGTGGCAGATTGAGTGTGTTAGCTATGAGTTTACGTCAATAATTTTAATTAATACTATTATTAACACTAATAAGTAATATATATCACTATAACAAAAATAACTTTTAGCGGTAATAAATATACATATTGCAACACTAGCTAGCTCCAATCAACCTTCAACTTAGAGTAGCAAAGAAGGATAAAGTCTTTATCGTCATTAGTTAATTGTCATTGGATCCAGTGTCGCTATAGGTTTTAAGGACTCTTTGTTATTTTTAGCGGGATTTAGCTATTGCCGCTAATTAATTACCGCTAATATATATATATATATATAACTTAGTTATTATTGTATATTAAGTCCAAATTATTATTAAAATTATACTTCAAGATTGAGTAATTAAGTCATGCATGTTCAACTTACACAATACTAGCTAGCTCCAATCAACCTTCAACTTAGACTTAGGATGTGCTTGGGACCTAAAAAAAAAAATTTTTTCTAAAAAAATAAGCTGTTTTTATTTTTTGGTAAATGATTGGTAAAAAATATATATTATCCTAACAGAATTTGGGCGTAGTATGAGAAAATAATACAATACATAATCCAAAAATAATATAATATGGAAAAATACTAATATAATTGGGAGTTGAGATTAGGATCAGGGTCTAAATTCAAATCAAATTCGAGAGTTGATTTAGGGTCAGGGTTGGAGTCGGAGTCGAGTAAGTTTCTGGGTTGAGTTTGAGGTTCGACTCTCGAAATAGGTTAGGATTGAGTCTTTGTTCAGGGTTGGGATTGAATATTGATCCTAACTTGGAACCCAAGTCCTCACTTAGACCCTGACCCTAAACTCAGGACCTGAGAATCAACATTGACTTGAACAGACTCTTGATCCTAACCACAATCCACGACTTGACTCCCGACTTTAACCTAAGTCTTGAGTCTCGATTTTGACTCAAAACTTGAGACCCAACCCTAACCAAGGACACGACTCCCAATCCAAATCAAGACTCGAGACCCAACCCCGACCCAGGACTCGACTCTTAACCCCAACCTGAGAATCGAACCTTGATTTGAGGTCGGCTCTTGGGTAAGGATCGAGAGTCGTGTATTCTGGATCAAGGTCATATCTCAAGTCTAGGTCGTTGGTAAGACTCCAAGAGAATCTATGTATCATTTTTATAAGATAAAAGGTGGAATAAGTAATACATGAATAACTAAACACTACATAAGCTAATATAGTCATAAAACAATACATAATTTTCCTCGCAACTAATTTTTATATTACTAATGCTTGCATAACTTTAATTAACTGACAAACTACCTCTTAGTATAGAATTTGCAGAGCTATTTTAGCACCAACCCTAACACTTGAAAAACTAAAATAAAAAAGGGATGATCGGAGACTTCCAACTGAGGGTGAAGGCTTTACAGTGTATTGTGATGTATTCGACGTTGCTCTGAGTTGTATATTAATGTAGCGGAGCCGGATTATAGCTTATGCATTGAGGTAACTTGAGGTTCACAAGCGCTACTACCGCACTTATAATTTGAAGTTGACAGCAATAATTTTTGCATTTAAAATCTAAAGGCACTACCTATATGGAGTTCAATGTGAGATCTACACAAAGAGCAGGAAGGGAGTGTGAAATGTAATTCTCCTAAGTCAGATCCACGTGTCCGTTTAAGGATTAGTAAAAACACAAGTGGTAATTAGTGGGACCCACGTGGATGCCAACGATGGAAACATTTTTCCGAATTTTAATCCCTTCGTGGTTTATAAATCCATGCCTTAATCATTGCTTCTCCCACTTACATTACCCCTTAAAAAATAATATTAATTTCTCAAAAATTGAAAAACAATAATTGTCATCATTGAAAAAAATTGAACAAAATTTTAGTTAAGAATGCAAGACAAGAAAAAAAAAATCCAATTATGAATACTAATTTCGATATTATTATTTCATTTTTAAAAAAAATAACTTATTCTGATACTAATTATTGATATCGATTATACCAAAAGACCCCTTTATAGTGAAATTTCTAGAACACTTCCATTTTCATAGTTTTTTTTTGTCCTAAGAAAATTAAAAGTTGAATTTGTATGATAAATGAGGAATTGATAAAGGTTTTAATAGATAAGTCCAAATGCTTTCTTTGTCGGACCTAATAAAAAACAAAAATTGGAAAATAATAAATAAAAAAATATACATGATAAGAGTTCCACTAAAAGATCTAATTTTGATGTAATAAAAATGTTTCCTTTTTTCTTTTATAATTTTTTTTAAAAAAAATTTGGTGGGTTGAAAATATTGTGGAAAAAAAAGTCGACAAAATCCCGTTTGAACGGGGCAAACGTGGGGTTTTTGTATGGAATTTATGTAACATATATTTCCATTAAAACAATAAAATGTGACAAAAAGGAAGTCCACCATCGCCACCACACTACGGCGGCCGGCCACTCCCCACCACCACCACCATATTTTGCCTATATTGACAACATCATTTCATTATATAATAAAAAGGAGACGCACATAAATACATAAACAATAATTATCAACTTGCACACCTTAATAAACGGTGGTCAAATTAAAACCCCTCACTAGATCCTTTTATTCTTTTTGGCTTCAAGGAAATTCCCAAAATAATAATAATAATAATAATAATAATAATAATAATAATAATAATAACAATAATAATAATAATAATAATATGCTAAGAATTTTTCGTGCCACTTTCTCGATATATAAATATTAAACACTATCATTTTATATTTTATGTATTAACAATGTATGGAAGATTAATGACCATGGTTCTATATAGTTTTTACATTTTTATAATTTGTATTATTTTATTTGAAAGTGAAATAGTTATTTACTCGCTATAAGTATTTCGATCGAGCTTTCTAGTTCTCTTCGCTATCGTTACATTTTTTTGATTAGTAGAAATGTGAAAAGATAAAAGTGTCGATTAGTCCGTGATATTATTTGTCTATTAATAAATAAATAAATATAATTTAAATCTTAAAAAGATAAAGTTGAAACCCCACATGAGAAGTTTTATCGTTTAGGACATCATTGTTATCCCCCCAAAGTTTTAAATAGCAAAAAATTCATTAAAAGGGATTATATCTTGTACCTTAGTTATTTCTATTTATTTGTGCTTGTGTATATATGGTCCGTGGGCATTGCTTTATTAATTTGCAATGTAAGGAAAGTTTGTGGAATTTGGGAAAAGGGAAAAGGAAAGGGGAAAAAGAGGGTTGTGGAATATCTTTTAATTTGACTAAAACATTTGTAAATTTTTTTAACAAGCCAAAAATAAATAAAAAAATATGACATGTTTTCTCCATGCAAAATTAGGAAATTGCATACTTATTAACTAGAATTAAAGACGTGTGAATTTGAAGTTTGAAAGTGTAGTTGGTTTTTCCTTGATCCAAGTGTTCATATTAATTAAACTTTGCACCTTCTAGAAAAATTCTATATATTTTCTTAAAATTTCCATTTTGTATTTTTTACTTACAAAAGAGAGTACTCAATTATTCTAATCTTGTCGATTGCAATCAAGTTATAATATTCATAATTTGTAAATTGTAGCCCTAGTCTTGCCCTTTATTAATTATTTTTTTGGTTGTTGAGGATGAGCTAGTGGATAGTGAGAGCAAAGAAAATAAATAAGGGAAGACCTTTTACATAATTTAGAACCTGAAAAACATTTAGCAATAATGGAGCCAAAATATCAAAATATAAATAAATAAATTCACTAAGAAATAATAAAAAATCATCAATATATAATATATACATAAAAATAATTTGTTTTCTATTAAAAATATAATTTTCTTAAAAGAGACATCTCTGAACACATATCGCTCCGCCATTGTGATAGCTTGGGGTGTTCAAGATTTGGATAAAAAATAAATTCAAATCGAAAAATTAAATCAAATCGATTAACTAGACCGCTTTTATTTGGATATGATTTGGTTTGATTTTACATTTTTTAAAATCAATAATATTTGGTTTGATTTTGTTCAAAAGAAAAACTGAAGATTTAACCGAATCGATCTGATCCGATAAAATTATATTAACATATTTTATAATTATAATACATAAAATATTAATTTTTATGAACATTTCTTATTTTTAAAAATAAAATGGTTGAGGAAGAAGCGGAAAGTAGCAATAAAGAACCGGTGCTAAATCTCTTTTAGGGAAAATAATGTAATTAATACTAGGAGTAATTAAAGGTAAACATGACGCAAATTAATTAAGAGTAATAATATCTTTTTTATCCGGCAGATATATAAATACAATCATTGATACATATACATATATATATATATAATTATGTAACATATATACAAATACAATCCGTCTCTCTAGATCTACTCTCTTGCTCGCCTCTCTCCTCCTTCTAAACATGTACTTATGAATTGTAATTAGCAAAATATAACTATTTTTGTCTCGTTATGTTTCAAGTCTGCTAATTTTGGAAATTCATCTTCTTTCATTTTTTTTGGTCTTTTATACATAAAGGGGATGAAAAATAAAAAAGGTGAAAATTCTAATGTGGCTAGCGGGTAGGGTCCCTAAAACACCGATTGAATGGGCCAACTTAACAGCAAAATTAGCCGGCGGTGAAGTGGGGCTAAGAGGCTTTGATGGTTCGCGTGTTCACCTTTTACGGCGTGCAGCCGGCTACTCTGGTAATTTACGCATAGTCAATTAATTATGAAACGTAATATAGAATTTTCTTAGTAAGTAGTGTTGATTTAATTCATTTGTAGTCACATTTCTTGTCGCAAGTGAATATCACCTTAACGTAATGGGTGAACCCGATGTCGGGACCTGATTTGTCAAATTTCAAAGTTTATATGAGTTAGTTCGAATAAATTGAATTGATCTATATTGACAACTCTAATCGTATATATTGTCTTAAGTTATTTCTTATATATAAGGTTATTTAAAATCGAATCAAAATTGATAATTCGAACGGTGAAAAAAGTAATTAATTTATTGGTTATTTGTTATTGGATTAATGGATTTTATATTTTTTATTATCGGGTTATTGGTTCTTAATGATATGAGGGTTTTTTTAATGGATTAATCGATAATCCAATAGTAAATTAATAAACTATACTTATACCATTTGGTATATAAAATCCTTGACTTGATTTGGTTTCATACTTATATTTTTTGTTGTCACAAACTCTCGATTATTCAACAATGTATCGGTGTTTGCTTTTGAGAAAGATATCAACTCATGTGCATGATTCATTTGATCTGTCACTTTGTTTCTCACACATGTATCAGCGTATATATGCTAATTCATTGTATATATACTGATATATTATATATATATACTGATAGTATATACATAATACATATAAGAATTGTGCATAGGATTTAGCGTTACGTGTATCAATTATATTTTCTATAAAATGTAAAAGGTATCTATGTATTTTGTTATATTATTTAGAAGTATCACTATACAATACATACTGCAATTATTTGAAAGTATCTAATAATGTAATTACATTAGATAATTTGTCAAAAAATAAATAATGGGCTTTACAGCTAAGTGCTAAGGCCCACTTTGATTTACTACTTCATGTTCTTCTATTTTGAAGTAATATATTTTTGTTTATTACATACTTTTTTCATTTTTTTCGTTTCAATTTGTTTAGAAAAAAAAAATGACTCTTTTCGTTTCAACATATTTTTAATTTCATTCACATGACATGTTTAAAACTATAATATTTATATTCTATGTATATTTAGTTAAGACCATAAGATTATGTGGCAAATCAAAACCAAATAAATAAATTGAAGTGGACGAAGTACTTATCAACTAGTAGTACAAAAATATTGCTAGAATTTTGCTAATTGACGTATTTAAGAAATGTTTTCTCCCACAACTTTATGCTATAAGAATGGAAAAAGTTTAAATCAGTATTTGTCCTTAGAACGTTTCTTAGTGTTTCACACTAAAATTGTGACCCTTAAGTATAACGTATGTAGAATGAAGGTATAAACATGTGACACCAAAAA
>JAJOOH010001313.1:0-50814 GCA_029582605.1 Solanum gracilifrons | reverse complement strand
CGTTTATTTATTATTGGTATTTTGGCATTTCCTTTAGTGTATTTGCAATCTATGATATGTTCTCTTTGACTTACTACATAATATTCTTCTTTTTGTTTCTTAAACCAGTTTCTTATTGTTGGTATTTCGAATATTTTTGTTACGCTTAGGTCTAATTCTTTTCCTTTTATTTGTTCAAATATACTATTATCAAATATTCTCTTTTGTTCTAAAGATTCTTCGTCTTGATGTTCTTCTTTAGTTATTATTTGTATATCGGTTTCAGTCATTTGCTATATTATAGAATTCATTATCTGATTCCATTTCTATATCGTTATTCATTTCATTTTCTGATATTTCATATATGCTATCTTCACTTTCTAATTCATAATATATGTATTCTATCTGCGTATATTTTTTATCGTTTATTATTATTTCTGATATTTGTTTTTTCTTTGGATTTCTAGGTAATTTACAATCTCTACATATATCTATGTTGAGGTTACTTTAAAATGTGTGCTTGATAATCCTTCGAACTTGCCCAGTTTGTCTAATTGACTAATGTAGGTGAATGATATAGATGATCTTACGCACCATTTGTGGAGAGTGAACCATAATTGCCATTATACCTCATTGTGACCACCTTGGGAGAGTGTGAACCTTTCTTGGCATCGTTTGAGCCTATCCTTTTCTTTGAATGAAACTTTAACTCAATTGACCTCTTTCTTTCCCACCTATAACCTTCATGGAGCATTGGTCATTTTGAATAGCAAACTTAGGACAGTGGTGAAAAAGGAGGAAAATCAAGAAGTTCGAAAAATGCGCCCTTGAAAGAGCCTGTTGTTGAAAAAGATGAAACCCTTCCATCTAAAAAAACAATAGAGAAGAGAGAAAAGTGAAAGAAGAATATGATTGAAAAGGAAAAGAATTGTTGAAATAAAGTGTGTGCAATGAGCAAAAAGCAATGGGGTATCCAATAAATCACGCTTAAAAAGACATAGGGTGGATTGTGAACATTGAAAAGAGTGAAAGAACGGGAAAAAGAATGAAATGCAGGTCATGCTTCATGAAGGTAGAGTCACTTAACCAAAAATGATCATACATTTAACCTCATGCCCGTTACAAGCCTTGGAAGACCTTTGTCATCTTGATTGAGCTTATTACCATGTTGATTGGAAAATACGGGCAAGACTATGGGGAAAAATGATGCATTTGTTTATCTTTGAGAGAGTGAGAGTTGTTTGTGATTCCTATATTCTGAAAACTTAATGATCTTTGTGTGAGTATGGAATCATTCTTGTTGTGAGGGCATTCAAATGCTTTTATTGAGCTTAAACTTGTATTTGTAGATAACATGTGAACTTAAATTCTATTTGATGGTGGCTAGTCATGGTTCGAAACTTGGAGTGCACAATCGAATATTGCACAAGTAGATTGAACCTCATGTGCAATCATGTTGAGTCTAGAGTAGAACTACTTGTGGACACTCGTTTTGAACCGATTGATCTTGTGTTTTACTTGAGGACAAGCAAAATTTTAAGTTGGGGGTGTTGATGAGTCGGGGGTTTCGACTCATTTGGGACTTTATTTTCATAGTTTTATTGTCCTCAATGCTAATATATGCTCTAAACTGATGTTGAAGTGTTGATTTGCAGCAATGAAGGAAAAATAGCAAGGAAGGAGATTACTGAGCAAAAATAAACAAAAAAGCCGAAGAAGGGAAACCCTGCTGGTCGCCAAGACCACTCGGCGAACGGTCGATTTTTCCTTCAGCTTGCCAAAGGTTACATCGTGCCAGCCCCGGAGAAAATCCAACTTGGCGATGGAAATGACACTTCAGTGAACCGTCGAATGGATCAGCGACAAGGACTCTGACCGCCGAAAGTTACAGAAGTTGAATGGTGCAGAGGCAAATCAGGAAGGCGATGAAGATTGGAATTTTGTTACCCAACTGATGGATAATCTAGTTCGTAATATTTTCTTACTTTTTATAATGTGTGGCTAAAACCCATATTCTTGGGGGTGTGATGATGTGAGTAATTGTTTAATTAGCTTATGGGTGTAGTTTCAATGTTGATTTGAAGTGGTTTTGATTGATAGTTGTGCTTTAATCCATGAATTGTAGATGCAAATGCAATTCTAACTTAGTATTCTAGGCTTGCTTGAGAAAGAGGTTCTAGAATTAAGTCTATCGATTGATGATTGTAGTGATTAGGTTATTATTGATTCAGCTCGAGAGAGTGAATCTAAATTCAATCCTACCAATCTAGCTCAAGAGAGTAGATTAATTGAGGTTTTGGGCTGTTTATATTGTTAAGCTTGTCGAGGTTCGAGAGAACTCGCGTGAATCGTGCTAGTTGATCGAGAGATGGCTATCACCTTTAATGTTGAGCCTATCCACTAAGATTTAGCATATGTTAGTAAATTATAAGCACCCATATAGCGAAATTAACATCTAATCGATCACATCTCCGAGCATCCTCTCTACTCGATTAATCCCCTGTTTTTGTAATTGTTAATTGTCACTCTAAACTCCCCATTTGACACTTGTTGTCAACCCCTAAAATTTATTTTAATTTGTTTCGATAATGTTTACTTCTAAAAACGACTAGAACACACTCTTTACTTCATAATTGAATTCCATTCTGTATCACTCCCTGTGGGATCGACCCCAACTCTTTGTTGGGTTTATACTTGATTGCGTCCGCCTACACTTAGAATTAGATGAAGTGTAACCTCTCTAATGTATCAATGGTTAAAATAGTCAAAAACCATAAAGGCATTGAATACCATCAAAGAATTGAAGGCAATTCATTTCATCTAAGAACCGTTGGCAACATCCATATTATGACATAATTTAATGGCTAATTAAAGGATAATAGTAATAATGGCAATAGATTATTATTTATGTGGAGAAAATATTTAGGACATAAAATAATATTCTATTTCAAGTATAGTAGGAAATAAAATAATTTCTTTTGAGATACTAGAATCATTTTCCAACAAAATTTTTTCTTATCGTATAACGACATACCATTAAGTAGAAGAAGCTTGTTAAGTTTCAAAATCTCCTGATGCATTAAAAAATCTTTCTTAGAAAATCCAAAAGTTTTGATGCTTTGAAGAACTACATAAGCATGATCCTGGGAAAACCTACGGTAAACCTCATTATTCTGATTATGTTCGGAAAGAAAATAATTTCGTTATGGAAATAAATTTGATTAGAATCCAAGTAGGACTCAACTTTTGATATTCTTTTCTTTTCTTTTTTTATAATTGTTATTATTTTATTAAAACACGTTACTATGGTTAAATTTCATTAAAAGTACCTCATGGTGTAGAAATTTCATACACCGACGGAGCACAAAACTTATTCATGCAATCTATTTTTTGTATATGATAATCCTTCAATAATATTAGATGATGCTTAGGCTTTATCTTTGTGTATCGAATAATTTTTTTTCTTATGTGTGCAGAAGAATAAACCTATAAATGAAGCTTATAAGATGTTGAATACTTGAGGTGGAAGGTGGTTAAGAGAGAAATTCAAAATGTTGCAGGTTTTGTGAAAATATATATTTTTCCGTTGTCTTTATTAATTTTTAGTGGTATTTACCTGCACTTCTTAAATTTAGAGTAAGAGTCCATTGATAAATTAGCAGATATTAAATTATCTTAATTAGCATTATATATTTCAACATATCATATTTTGCCAATAAATAACTACAAATTAAATAAAAAGAATTAGTTTGCTTCTTTGTATTTGTGTAGAGAAACATATAATTAGATATTTTAGTCTAAAAGAGTATATTTGAAACCATTTTTTAAAGAAATGGATGCAAAAGTAAGCTCTACATATAAACACATTAATCAATACATGGTTTGTCGTATTTATAAAAATAAAATGTGATAAATAAGAGCAATAGGGGTTTAGACTTGTACAAAATTTATACAATAATAGGAGACAAACGTGCAACGTACATTGCCAGGACTAGTAATACATAACTCTAAAAGTTTTGTAAAGTAAATCAAACTTTCGTACAATAAATAAAACTTTGTTATAGTAATTCGGTAATTATGCATTGAATAAGATGTTATTTTTGCAGTATATATAACTTTTCAACATTTGAAATGTTAGATTTTAGAGAAATGACGTATAGATGTTAGATCTTCACAATCGAGCCTTAACTTTATTAAATTTTAAGATAAGTCAGTTAAGACATTCAAATCACTCATTAATACTATCCATATATGGGTAAACAATTCGGTAGAGGTGTAACATCTTGCAAAAATCGAATTAACTAAGAAGAAGTTAAGAATTTGGAAATAGTCATTTTTGGAAATAATAAAAAATCTGGAAAATTGTTTAAGTTAGGAAAAATGAGTTTTTGGTCAAATTCAAACGGCCATACCTCCTAGATCAGAATGAGTTAGGTGTGGTTCCAGATATGGTTGGAAAGCACTTGGAATAATCTTTCCACCGCCACCGAGTTTGCACGATTTCGAGTTCCTATGAGTGAGTTATTCCCATTAAAAGTTGGGTTGTTGGAATAAGGAAATGTCCAATCCGGATTTTGGAAAAGGTATTTTGGTCTTTTCCTTATCCAATTAATTAAATTTGTTTTAGTGAATTAATTAAGGGTCTAAACTGAACTTGTTCAGTTATGTTTTTGGAAAAGAGTTAGGGTTTTAGAGAAGAGAAAAGAGAAGGGGAAAGCAAGGAAATCATCAAGTTCTTCAAGCTTAGATCATGGTTTTCGTCGGGTGTGATCCCTAAAAGGTACGTGATATCACATAGCATTGGGTTAGTTCACCCACGCGCCAAGCATGTTTAATTCAGCGTATTTTCGTCCTATAAAGATTGAGAAATTGATGTTCTTGATAGTTGTTCTTGAATAGATTTCGTTCTTGAGTATGAGTTGGGATTTAGGAGTTTCTTGATGATTAAGTGTTTTTTCCTTGAGTTGTTTGGGTTAGAGTTTGTGTATATGATTTGGGTACATGAATCTAAAGTGAATTGAGGAAAAAGAATCGGATTAAAATGATTTAGGATTAGAAAACGAGATCGAAAATTCGTCAGAAATTTGCCTGAGGAACAGGTCACGCGACACGCCCCCATAGTGCCAGGAGACTGGGGCGGCGCACCTGCAGTGCGCCCAAAACAAGCCCGAGTAAGTTAGGGCTTGGCGCGGCGTGCCAAGGACGCGCCCGGATCGGCGTTTTTTTATCAGTTTTTCATCGTTTAGCCTATTTAAGTTATTCTAAAGTGTCCTAACACTTTCCATTGTTTCTAACTACTCTAAATATCTTCTAAACACCTAGAAATCATCGATAAACATGAATCATAACCTTAAATCCATAAATTCGAATTCAAGGAAAGTCAAGAGCCAAGTCTAGGAAGTTTTTAGAGTCTTTTCAAGAAATCTTTTGCAAATACTTTTAAACTTTGTTTTAAGACTTAAAGTTCAAGTTGAGTAAGAAGTAAAGAGTAAAGTTTGAAGTACAGTTCTTCAAAAGTATATGGGGACTAAGTATTTCCCAAAGAGAATTAAAATGTTTTTCACATTTAAATATGAACGGAAAACTGAGATTTTCAAAAGAGCCTTTGAGCTAGTATTTCAGTAAAGAGCCTTTGGGCTATTTTTCAGTTAAAGTGTAAATGCTTTCACAATAAAGCAAGAGAGGAAACCTTGATATCCAAGATAGCCTTTGAACTAAGTTTTTGAGCAATTATCTCAAATCACAGAAAGAAGTATGTTTTAAACATAAAGAGCTAATATTATATTTTGGGAGTATTATTGAGCATTGATGTGGGGGTGCAAGTTTCATACTAACTCAAGTCTGCATGAAAACCATATAGCCATCATGGGTAGAAAAGGGTCATACTTTTTAGATGAATTCTTTTCGCTTACTCTAGTGGATCCACTAAGTTAAATTAGGTCCTATACTGATGGCAAGGTATAAGATGGTCCTTGGCAGCGCGAGGTAAAGTGATGTATCATCACTATAGCTATTAAGTGATGGTTGTCGGTTAGAGAAACTCCCACAACAGTAATTGCATGGTTCCTCAAGGGTTCTACTTAGTACGGATGGGGTATGGGACTTCATTCATGCATTGCCCAAGTAGACTTTGAGAGGGATTATGATATGTCTTTTCTGATTTTATGATTATGAGTTGACAACATGTTTTAAACAATTTTCTTTTTCTTATATTGCTCTTGTTTAAAACTGCTTTATATTGAAATGAGTTCAGTTAAGTATTAATGAGTTGAGAAGAGCCAAGGTACATGTTTCTTTCAGATTCCCATTTGAAGCCTCTGTTTGTTAGCATTCCAACTCGCATACTCGTACATTCAAAGTACTGATGCCAGCTGGCCTGCATCTTATTATGATGCCGACTCAGGTAACTAGGATCGGCATCCGGCGCATTATTGATCCAGTGAGTAGTTCAGAGTCTGTAGGTGAGCCTTTTTGTATAACAGAGGACTCCTTTTCATTGCTTTCAGTTTTAGTATTAGTTCATTAGGATGTCGTGGTCCTGTCCTGACATCCATCTCAGTTGCTTAGAGGCTTCATAGACAGAGAGACAGTCAGTTAGTTAATTGAGTTGTCTTTTCATTTCATATGTTAAAGACTTGAGTTTGCCTTAAAGGTTAGTTGAATGTTCCTTTATAACATTCTAGTTACTTCATAAATGTGTATGTGATGAGTTAAGTCTTCTGCTGAGTTAGCAAGCCAGGCCAAGGGTTCGCTTGAGGCCAGTAATGGTCTTCGAGTGCCAGTCCCGCCCAAGGTGTAGGCTCGGGGCGAGACAAGAGGTGGACGTTTGATATTTCTAAAGTTTGATTTCTATAATCAGTAATTCAAACTGGAAATGAAATATCAAAATTTCAACGTTAATTCTGATGCAATAATCAAACTTCAGTACGGTAAATCCCAGTTCAATTCGTTAATTTATGGAATAACTATATTATTTTTCTATGGGTATAATACGATAAAATAGTAATAACTAATGCTCAAGTTTATGTTTTTTCTTGCGAACTCACATTATTGACTTATTTATTGTGGCTATGTCATTGTATAAACAAACTATAACTTTAATAAAGAGCATTTATTCTTAATCAATATGAGTTTATCAGTAAGGGTTATAGTGAGATGAATATGATATCTTCACCTTTGATTACCCAAATGTTTTGAATTTTAACCTTAAAATATTATGTGAAGGAGAGGTTTCTTGTTAAATAAATGGACCTCACATAGCATGAATTCAAATTAATTGAGCCCTCCCTGGGCCCAGATTAGTGTATGGAACATTGAGTGAGAAAAAAAATAAATAACAACTTCATGTCTTCCTTATTTATTGACATTAATATATAATTGTAGGAAATTTATTTGGGCCTACCCATAAAGGGTGTTTTAAGGCCCATTAGGGAAAATAACCTAACCCTAATTTTTCCTATATAAAGCATCATATGTTGTGTAATTTAAAGAAACTGATAATTCTAATAGACAGAATGAAATAAGTTTAGGTTATGAAAATAGAAATTGCTCTGACACACCGTGACAACCATTGCCGACCACAAACTCCTACCACAGTTCAACTAAGTCTCCTACTATCGCTATAGATGAACAAGTAAGTTTTTATATATACTCTAATATAACATAGATTAGATTCATGTAATATATGTAATCCTTCACTGGTATCAGAGATATATGTTGGTTTTCTAGTTGTAAATGTAGAGCTTGTTTCTGATTTTCAAACTGTGTCATTGAGTACAATAAAAAAATAATTTACATTAATTTAGAAAAAAAGTTTGATATCAATATTTTTAAAAAATTGAACCTAAAATTAGTTTTCAGAAACGGAAATAAAATAAGTTTTTTCACAAGATCGAAAAAATCTTCCAGATTTACAAAAAAAATCAAACATATCTGGGTTTTTTTAGCAACAGATTTGAAAACGAAAATAAAGTTTTTTTTATAAACAGATCTGAATACAAAATATTATGTTCTTTTTTTTAAGAGATCTAATAACGAAAAATGTAAAAAAAAACATTTTTCTACATTGATTGGAATATCCAAAAAGGAATTATCTTTTATAAAATAAAATCTAAAAATTGTTCAAATAGATCTAGAGCAAGAAGAAAATGAAGAATTTTTTTTATCCATTAATGGTGTGGCAGTGAAAGAAGAGGAAGAAGAAAAGAGTAAATATGTTTTCTCATTTTTTTAATCAGATCCTAAAACTATTTTTTGTTGTCTGCTACAGATCTAATACTAAATAAATATTTTCAGCCTTTCTTCTTTGCTGCCATGGTTAAAATATAGTGTTCAAGAGAAAGAAGTTATCTTCCTAAAACTTAAACAAAAGGGTTGCTAGCATTTTTTTTCTAGAAGAAACAACACCAAAACACACTATTATTGTTGCCTAATTACATGCAGAAACAATAGCTTCCTTTGTTACATGTTGTGCCAGTAAAATATTATTCTAAATACATATAATTGATGGAAAAAATACATATATATCACATAAATGCGATTCAAATTAGGTGTAATTTTTTCAAATACATTGTATCCCAAGTGTGTTTATATGTATCCAAGATACATTGACTCTCTCGCGCACCTCCCATTTTCAAAGAATTTGGGTGAGTATCCGGGAAGAAAAATAAAATTTTAGAATTTCTTAAGTTAAAATAATGGAGAGGTTTGAACAAAGTGAACATCTATGGTTAAGGAACTCATATTCAAGTCTTGATATTTTTGAGAGGTTTGGAGATGATTTATTCTTTTGTCGAAAGTTTTGCATAGACCCTGATGCGCTCAAGAGTGCTTTGGACCATTGGTTGAGTTTCTAGTTAAGTTTCCACAGAGAACGGTAAATATTTAATCAAGATGACCTCAGATTAGTGATTTGATGATTTCCATATGTTCAAAATGTACTTTATGATTGATTTAAATTTTTTAGTTTGTATATGGGGTTTAAAATGAATTTTGAACAATCGATTTGCATTCAGTTAAGAAATGTTGGTTCTCTCCCTTGAAAGGAGTAACCTTTAATAGAATGCTCTATACTCCATCACTAATAGTGGTCTTTATATTATGCGAACTCAAATGGCGTATAGGCTCTTGACAACACTAATTTGATTGAAAAAAGAAAATCTATTTTAACAAGTTAAATTGCATAGATAGTACTATAGATAGTTCAATATCTTAAAAATTATTGGTGTTTAGTTCAACCATACGGTACCCAAAGCCAACAAATTCTAATTAGCATCAAGTACTTACTAAGGTCATAAAACCCTACATATCATTATGTTTAAAGAATTGTATTTACAAATGTTTCTTACAATACTTTTTGAATATTCTCAGAAGTGACATGCATTGGCATTTCATGTTGGTTAGATATTTATGGACAATAGGAATAAAATTGTTGTCACCAAAGACAGTTATGTTGCTTATTTTTTGTTTAAATTGGTAGATGTGTCCCTTGGAGTTGAATATGCTAATTCAACTACTATGTTTGTTAATTATAAGAATGAAACTATGACTGGAAAACATGCCAGCACTGTGAGACTTGCAGCATTTCCCAAACTGAGAAAAGATGGATGAATGGAAATAGAATTAGGAAATTTTAATAGAAAGGAAAGTAGTGATGGTCCTATTGTAGAATTATTGATTGAGAGTAGACTTCTTGATTACAAGTTAAGTGGCCTCGTCATTGAAGGGATTTTGATTCATCCTAAAACAATCTAATAAATAGTTAGAGGCAGATCTGAGATTTTAAGTTTTGTAGTTTATAAACTATAATTATTTTTTCTTTCTTGGTTTGAGATATGTTCTTTATGTTTATTAACTAAGTTTCATAATATAAATGTAGAATCAGAGCCATAAGTTTTTGTTCTGCAAAGCTGTAACTCCACTATAGCTTAGATTTAATATCGATCAGTCTTTCTACAATAGGACTATCACTACTTCCCTTCCTATTAAAAAATTTTCCCAATTCTATTTCTATCCATCCATCTCCTGTAAGTTTGGAAAATGCTTCAAGTCTCATAGTGTTGGCTTGCTCTTCAGTCGCAGTTTCACTTTTATCATTAACAAACATAATAGCTGAATTAGAAGGTTCAAGTCTATGGTACATATCTACCAATTTAAACACCAAATAAGCAACATAATATGTATTTGGTGAAAATATTTTTGTTCCTATGCTTCCACAAATATCCAACCAACATGCAAAGCCAATTCATGCCACTTTTGAGAATCTGCAAAAGTATCGCAAAAAATAACTTGTAAGGATAATTTTATAACAAAATATTAGTGATATGTAGAGCTTTATCTCCTTAGTAGGTACAAGTTGTAAATTTAAATTAGTGAAATTTGGTTACCGGATGATTGAACTAAAAACTTATAACATTTAAAATATTGAGTTATATATAGTATTATATGTACAATTTAACTTGTTATACAAAATTTTTTTCATACATCAAAACATTGAAGGAACCTACGAACCTGTCTAAGTTCGCACCGTATAACAACTATAAAGTTGGTGTTTGGACATTCAATCATGTAGACCTTCATAGTTGTGGTTGTGGTGCTTCTTGAACTTCTTCATGCAACACGTCTGGAGTTTCAAGGCCTCTAGTTTTCCATGTACTCTTCTGGTTTTGTGTGTGGAGATAGATACCTCTTGTGTAGGTGATTTGGGTTTTCATGTAGCCCGTTGGTTAGTTTCTATCTTGTTCCCGTGTTCTTTTCCATTGAACTATTCTTGCAACTTTTTCTCAACCACTATTGAGTCAGGTAGGAAACATCTTCGAAATACCATGTTGATGCTTCATTAAATACTACATTTCTTAAAACATATGTTCGATTAGATGTTGGATCACAACACCTTCATCATTTTCTTTGTTCGTCTAAAGATGCAACAAATAGTTTTATAATCAAATTTTCTACAAGAGATGATCTGGCAGGAACACATTGTACACATATATAAATACCCGAGCATTGTCCTATTCGAGAGGAAGTTATTGTCGTCCCCAAACAAAAAGGGGATGAGGGAAAAATAATCGAGAAAGCATCCGTGGAAGGGGCAATATCTCAAAAAATGTTAGCGGGGAGCCCATGCCTCTCTCTCTTATAGAAGACATAAGGTGGAATACACATCGAACGAACTGACTTAAAGTAGGTATCATCTTCTTGAGTTTCTTGAATGGTGAGATGACTCCCAATCTTTCCTGTTGAGGCTTGTTCGTGTTTTCGACAACGGTTTTCATGCATTTTTCCCAAAATCTTGTTGGTACATTCATACTATGCAACATATTTCTACATATCTCTGCCAAATGTGTATTTTTTCTTTCTGCTACTTGTAACGACTTGTTCCCGTCGTTATAGAAAGCCAACGAGGGAAAATTTAGGGACAAAAAACTTTTTCGTAGTATTTGGATTTTCTCAACCTTGTCCAGATTTGAATGAAATTAGAGTCATCGAGGTGTAGGGAAATTTGGTAACAATCAGTGAATCATTTATGATTTTGATTACATGAGTAGTTAGATAACTCGTTAAAGAATCCATATGACTTTACGAAATTAAATTCGGGTGAGTAGAACTCCCGGAATCGATCTTGGCATAAAGGGTATTTTCTGAGCATCATTAATTAGAGGTGTGTTGTGTAATGGGAATCTTGGAATTCTTGAAATAGCTCTCTGTCTCGCGCAACCCGCTTTGGCGCTGGGTTTTACTGCTCTGGCGGGACCGCTACAGCGGGGTGACGGCCGATGTGGCAGGCTCGACGCGAATTAAAGTTGTTAATAAACCCCTAAATGACCTCATTATGCACTTTTTAACTTTAAGAGCTAAGGAATGAACCCCAGGCGACTCCTACTCATTTTTCACCATTCTTGAGGCTAAAGGTAAGCTTTTCACTCCCCCAATTCATTTTTCAATCCGTAGAACGTAATAGAATGGGTGAATATTGATGGGGAAAGGTTTTTTTATAGATTGTTTGGTGGAAATAACCCTAATTTGGATAATTGATATCATGGGTTTGATCTAGGGTTCATAGAATTATTAGTAATTCGGGTAATTAGTAATTTCATATTGATTCCCGTATTATATTGATTGTTTGTAGACCAAGAACAAGTGGAACAAATCCGAAAAGGGAAGTATTAAGTTCTTAGGGTTTCAAGCTTGTTTCGAGGTAGGTGATGGTTGTGATTCTATGATTGTGTGATGTATGTTTATTCTTGCTTCATTATGATACTTGTATATGTATGAATGTTGCAATGTTGATCACATTTGTTGTAAATGAGATAGATGAATGGTGATTTCCATGAAATCATGACTTAAATGTATGATATTGATGATATACTTGTGATTGTGAATGTGGGATGTTGAATGGATCGGTTGCCACATTTTGGCATAACTAACTTGGATCGGTTGCCACGTTCCGGCATAACTATGGAGTCGGTTGCCACGTTCTGGCATAAATATGGGATCGGTTGCCACGTTCTGGCATAAATATGGGATCGAATACCACGTTTCAGTATGCTAATTGTTTAGGTTTGGGTTCCATGAGAGGACTAATGATTTGATATAAAATGTGAAGTTGTTTGTTGTTCGTAAATGTTGATAATATTGTATATGTTGATATATATATGCATGTGATTATAATGTTGTCTTGACTTTCATATGTTGCACTTAGTGGGATAGCCGCGTGATCTACCAGTATAATGTGGTTGTGTACTGATACTGCACTTGCTCTTATTTTTGTTGAATACAGGGCATCTTCAAGCGACTACTAACAGACCTCGCTTAGAAGATCGGTGATCGTCGCTCGAATACAAGGGTGAGCCAATTCTTTCGGGCTGCCATGGAATTCTCTTTCGTCTATGTCCACCATATTCAGATTGAGACATTTGTTCTTGTTAGTTATTAGTTTATTAGATTAGGGTTGCATCCCTTCTTGTTTAAACTTGCTTCATTGTTACATGTTTTGGTACATTGACTTTCAGGTTCTAGGTTATTTCTTCCTCATTGTTTAGTTCTTGTTAGACTTTTGTTGGCGTTTATGAGAACTCCCTATTCATTTTCCTTAGTATTTAACTTGCTTCCGTAACTTAAATGCCTTAGTTTTGGTTTAGTTGCTTGGTTTGAGTTGTAGTAGTGGTTCTCCGACCGGAGGGCTAGTGTGGGTGCCAATCACGACTATCTGGGTCCTGACAAAGTTGGTATCAGAGCCTAGGTTCATAGATCTCGATGTACCGAAACCAGTCTAATAGTGTCTCACAGAACGGTACGGGGATGCATTTACTTTTCTTCGAGAGGCTATAGGACTTTGGGAAATCTCTATATTTCACTTGTCTCCTTTCGTGATATGACTTGATTCCAATTGGTATCTAGCAATTCAAATTGGTATCTAACCTCCTTAACTCTTTTGTCCGCAGATGGTTTATACTAGATTCAACGGTGTTAGGCCTGTAGCTCCCATCATTGCTCCAGTTGAGAATCTGCAGTGAGAGGTCGCGGTCGAGGCAGGGGTAGAGGAAGAGCTAGGGGTAGAGGCTATGGAAGAGTAGCGCCTGCAGGAAATAAATATCCTATTGAGAATGCTCATGTAAATGAGAACCCTTCTGCGAATCATGAAGAGGAGAATGTTGATGTTGAAGATATTGATGATGTGGGACAAAAGGAAGAGGTGCATGCTGGGACTACAAGTGTTCCTCCTTTGCATCCTGTGTTAGCTCAACAGATCATGTCGTTCTTAAAGGGATTGGTTGGTCCTGGAGTGCTTCCTTCTGCTCAAACAACTCAAGCTCCTACTAATCCTCATGTTGCTAACACTGCGCCCAAGGTGGGTGGGACTGGAGGTAATGATGCTTTCTTTTGTCCTTTGTTGGATTCTGTTATGACTGGTAATGAGCTTGAAATGTTGACTAAGTTTTTGAAGCTAAAGTCTCATATATTTCTTGGATCTGAGAATGATGATGCTTATGAGTTCATTCTAGATTGCTATGAGAGGCTTCATAAACTAGTATTGTTCATCAGCATGGGGTTGAGTTTGTGTCTTTCCAACTTCAAGGTGAGGCTAAGCAGTGGTGGAGAGCTTATATGGAGTGTAGATCTTCTACTTTACCTCCACTTACTTTGTCCCAATTTCATGCTCTATTTCTAGAAAAGTATGTGTATAGGAGTTCGAGGGATCGCAAGAAGGATGAGTTCATGGCTTTGGAGAAAGGTGGTATGAATGTGGTTGCATGAGGACAAGTTCCATGCTTTGTCTAGATATGCTACTCAATTGGTGACTATTAAGGAAGAGAGAATTTGGTTATTTATTAGGGGATTAAATTCTGAGTTGCAAGTATTAATTGTTCATATGACTTCTGCAGGGAGAAGCTTTAATGAGGTGACAGACTATGTTATGAGAGTGGAGGGGGTAAGGCGAGATGGTCAAGCTAAGACATGGGAAAAAAGGGCCAAGAACTCGGGTATCTTTCAAGGTTCTTATTTCAAAGGGTTCGGAAGGTCAACGCTTGCTGCCAAGCCAATTAAGTCCACTATTCCCACCTCTACAAGTAGTTACTCAGAAACTCCATCTCATAATTTTCAGGATAGCTAGGGAGTCACACCTTCGACGGGCGGCAAACAATCTTTTGATCGCATATGAGGAGAGATTGTCCCCACCCACATGTGTTTGAGTCCGCGCAGCAGCGGACTAGAGTAGTGGTACCTGCGCGAAATGGTAATAATGGTCGAGGGCATCCAGAAGGTGGGCGATGAGTTAATCAGTGAGGCCGTGGAGGTAGAGGAAATGGTAATGCAGGCAGAGGTAATGTACAACCAGGAAAGGAAGTGGTTCGTCAAGATGATAGGGCTCAGTGTTATGCCTTTCCGGGTAAGAATGAGGCAGAGGCGTCTAACACGGTGATCACAGGTACTATTCTTGTCTGTGACCGGATGGCTAATGTGTTATTTGATCCGGGTTCTACTTATTCTTATGTATCTATGTGATTTGCCTCAGATTTGATATGATTTGTGATATACTTGATGCCCCTATCCATGTTTCTACTTCAGTTGGAGAGTCAGTCCTAGTTACCCATGTTTATCGTGTTTGTCCTATCTTGTTTATGGTTTTCAAACTTGGGCTAATTTAGTTATTTTGGATATGACTGACTTTGATATTATCTTAGACATGAATTGGTTGTCCCCTATTATGTTGTGTTGAATTGTAATACTAAGTTTATAACTCTAGAAATTCTGGGAAGGGGTGTACAAGCCTAAGAGATCTAAGATTATATCCTCCATTCGGGCTAAGAAATTGATAAGGCAGGGTTGTTTGGCTTATTTGGCTCATATTAGGGATGTTGAGATTGAGGCTCCATCCATTGGGTCTATTCATGTGGTATCAAAATTTAGAGAAGTGTTTCCTAGTGACTTGTCTGGTATGCCTCCGGATAGAGATATAGATTTCTGAATTGATTTAGAGCTTGGTACACGCCCTATTTCTATTCCTTCATATCGTATGGCTGCGGCATAATTAAGAGAGCTTAAGGCTCAAATCCAAGAGCTTCTTGATAAGGGATTTATTCGACCTAGTGCTTCCCCATGGGGTGCCCCAGTTTTGTTTATTAAGAAAAATGATGGTAGTATGAGAATGTGTATAGATTACCGACAATTGAATAGGGTCACTATTTGAAACAAATATCCTTTGCCTCGAATAGATGATATTTTTGACCAATTGCGAGGTGTATCAGTTTTCTCTAAGATTGATCTAAGATCTGGTTACCATCAATTAAAAATTAGGCCTGAGGATGTGCCCAAGAGGGCATTTAGGACTCGCTATGGGCACTATGAATTCCTAGTTATGTCCTTTGGTTTGACTAATGCGCCTGCATCGTTCATGAGTTTGATGAATGGGGTGTTTAAGCCATTTCTTGATTCATTTATTATAGTCTTTATTGATTATATTTTGGTCTACTCGAAAAGTGAGGAAGAGCATGCCGACCATCTTCGTGTTGTTCTGGGTGTTCTTGGGAAACAAAGGTTGTATGCTAAATTTTCTAAGTGTGAATTTTGGTTAACTTCTGTTGCATTTTTGGGGCATGTAGTTTCGAAAAAAAGGGTAATGGTGGATCCTCAAAAGATTGAGGCGGTTAAGAATTGGGTTCGGCCTAGCTCTGTGATGAAAGTTAGGAGTTTTGTGGGGCTTGCTAGCTATTATCGTCAAGTTGTGAAGAACTTTGCTTCTATTGCCACTCAATTGCCTAATTTGACCAAAAACGAGATACCATTTGAATGGACTAAAAAATGTGAGAAGAGCTTCCAAAAGCTCAAGACTCTCTTGACCACCACACCTACTCTAGCGGTACCGATGGAAGGTAAGGATTTTATAGTTTATTGTGATCCTTCTCATTTTGGGTTGGGTGCGGTGTTAATGCAAGATAAGAATATTATAGCCTATGTGTCGCGCTAATTGAAGGTGCATGAGAGAAATTATCCAACGCATGATTTGGAGTTGGCAGTGATAGTATTTGCTCTTAAGATCTGGCGACATTACCTCTATGGTGTTAAATGTGAGGTATTTACTGATAATTGTATCTTTTAGCATGTGTTCACTCAAAAGGATCTGAATTTGAGACAGCGAAGGTGGATGAAGTTACTTAAAGATTATGATGTCACCATTCAATACAATCCGGGTAAGGCTAATGTTGTGGCAAACGCTTTGAGTCTAAAAGCTGTGAGTATGGGTAATTTAGCTTGCTTAAGTGTAGCCAAGTGACCTTTGGCTAAAGAAATTCAGACCTTAGAATCTATGTTCATACAATTGGGCATCTCAGAAAGAGGTGGGGTGTTAGCTAGTATTGAAGTGAGGGCCACATTCATTGAAGAGATCAAGGCCAAACAATTTGAGTATGAGAATTTGAAGGAGCTTAGAAAGAAGACTGTGATTGGTAAGGCGCAAGGGACCACTCTTGATGCGGATGGAATGCTCAATTTTAAAGGAAGAATTTGTGTTCCTAGAGTAGATGATTTGATTGAGAAATTATTGGTAGAGTCTCATGGTTCGCGATATTCTATTCATTCGGGTGTGACCAAGATGTATAGAGATTTGAAGCAAATTTATTGGTGGTCGGGCATGAAGAAAGACATAGTGGAGTTTGTAGCGAAGTGTCAAAATTGTCAACAAGTGAAATATGAACATCAAAGGCCTGCAGGTTTACTTCAAAGAATGCCAATTCCGGAATGGAAGTGGGAAAAAGTAGCCATGGATTTCGTTGTTAGTCTTCCCAAGACTTTGGGGAAATTTGATTCTATTTGGATAGTGGTTGATAGATTGACCAAGTCAGCCCATTTTATTCCGGTAAGAATAGAGTATAATGCTGAACAATTGGCTAAATTTTATGTGAAAGAGATAGTGAGGTTGCATGGGGTGCCCCTTTCTATCATCTCAGACCGTGGTACCCAATTCACATCCAAGTTTTGGAGGAAATTACATGATGAATTGGGCACCCAACTCACTTTTAGTACAGCCTTCCATCCACAGATAGATGGACAGTGAGAGAGGACTATTCAAGTGTTAGAAGACATGTTGAGGGCATGTGTGATTGATTTTGGAGGGAATTGTGATAAGTTCTTACCTTTGTGTAAATTTTCTTATAATAGTTATCACTCCAGCATAGATATGGCACCAATTGAGGCACTCTATGAGAGGGGATGTAGATAACCCATAGGATGGTTTGAGGCTGGTGATGTGAAACCTTTGGAGGTTGATTTAGTGAAGGATGCTCAAGATAAGGTGAAGAGTATTCAAGCTAAACTTTTAGCAGCTTAGAGTAGACAAAAGAAGTATGTGGATCATAAGGTAAGAGACATGGCGGTTCAATCCGGTGAAAATGTTCTTCTTAAGGTATCACCTATGAAAGGGGTAATGAGATTTGGTAAGAAGCGTAAGCTAAGTCCTAGATACATTGGTCCATTTGAAATTCTTGAATGTGTGGGACCGATAGCGTACAAATTGGCTTTACCTCCTAATTTATCAAGTATTCATCCGGTATTTCATGTGTCTATGTTGAAGAGGTATCATGGCGATGGGGATTATATCATTAAGTGGGACTCAATTGTGCTAGACAAAGACCTCCAATATGAGGAGGAACCGATTGCAATTCTTGATCGTAATGTGCGTAAATTGAGGATCAAGGAGATTAATTCCTTGAAAGTTTAATGGAAGCATCGTCCAATTGAGGAAGCTACTTGGGAAACCGAGAGAGACATGCGAAACAAGCATCCCCAATTGTTCGTCGATTCAGGTACTATTTCATTCCTTCTTTAGCTTATTTTCCTATGTTTTATCACTCAGGGACAAGTGATGGGTAAATTGGTATCTATTGTAATGACCTATTCCCGTCGTTATAGAAGAGTCAACGAGGGAAAATTTGGGGCCGAAAAACTTTTTCATAGTATTTGGATTTTCCCAACCTTGTCCAGATCTGGACGAAATCAAAGTCATCGAGGTGTAGGGAAATCTGGTAACAATCGGGTGAATCATTTAGGATGTTGATTACATGAGCAGTTAGATAACTCGTTAAAGAATCCATACAACTTTGTGGAATTGAATTCGGGTGAGTAGAACTCCCGAAATCGATCTTGGCGTAAAGGGTATTTTCTGAGCGTCATTAGTTAGAGGTGTGTTGTGAAATGGGAATCTTGGAATTCTTGATATCTGCCTCGCGTAACCCGCTTTGGCGCTGGGTTTTGCCACTCTGGTGGGACTGCTACAGCGGGGTGACGGTCATTGTGGCGGGTTCGACGCGAATTAAAGTCATTAATAAACCCCTAAACGACCTCATTATGCACTTTTCGACTTTTAGAGCTAAGGAACGAACCTCAGGCGACTCCTACTCGTTTTTCACCATTCTTGAGTCTAAAGGTAAGTTTTTCACTCCCCGAATCCATTTTTCGATTCGTAGAATGTAATAGAATGGGTGAATATTGATGGGGGAAGGTTTTGTTATAGATTATATGGTGGAAACAACCCTAATTTAGATAATTGGGATCATGGGTATGATCTAGGGTTCATAGAATTGTTAGTAATTCGGGTAATTAGTGATTGCTTATTGATTCCCATATTATATTGATTGTTTGTAGACCAACAACAAGCGAAATGAATCCGGAAAGGGAAGGATCAATCTTCTTAGGGTTTCAAGCTTGTTTCGAGGTAAGTGATGGTTGTGATTCTATGATTGTGTGATGTATGTTTATTCTTGCTTCATTATGATACTTGTATATGTATGGATGTTGCAATGTTGATCACACTTGTCGTAAATGAGATAGATGAATGATGATTTCCATAAAATCATGACTTAAATGTATGATCTTGATGATATACTTGTGATTGTTATTGTGGGGTGTTGAATGGATCAGTTGCCACGTTTCGGCATAACTATGAAATCGGGTGCCACGTTCCGACGTAATTATGGGATCGGATACCACATTTCGGTATGCTAACTATTTGGGTTTGGGTTCCATGAGAGGACCAATGATTTGATATAAAATGTGAAATTGTTCGTTGTTCATAAATGTTAATAATATTGTAATATTGTATATGTTGATATATATGCATGTGACTATAATGTTGTCTTGACTTGGTTTGTTGCACTTAGTGGGATAGTCAAGTGATCCTACCAGTACACTGTGGTTGTGTACTGATACTTCACTTGCTCTTATTTTTGTTGAGTACAGGGCATCTTCAAGTGGCTACTAACAGACCTCGCTTAGGAAATCAGTAATCGTCGTTCGAATTGAAGGGTGAGCCAATTCTTTCGGGCTTCCATGGAATTCTCTTTTGTCTATGTCCACCATTTTCAGACTGAAACATTTGTTCTAGTTAGTTATTAGTTCATTAGATTGGGGTTGCATCCCTTCTTGTTTAGACTTGGTTCATTGTTAGATGTTTTGGTACATTTACTTTCAGGTTCTAGGTTATTTCTTCTGCATTGTTTAGTTCTTGTTAGACTTTTGTTCTAGTTTATGGGAACTCCCTATTTATTTTCCTTAGTATTTAACTTTCTTTTGTAACTTAAATGCCTTAGTTTTGGTTTAGTTACTTGGTTTGAGTTGTAGTAGTGGTTCTCCCACCGGAGAGTTAGTGTGGTTGCCAATCACGACGGTCTGGGTCGTGACACTACTCCATTTTGTTTGTGCATAATTGGCAAGTCAAATGTCGTCTTATCATATTCTCGTATGGTATATTGAACCCACATGATGTGATTTCTCCCCCATTGTTTGTACAAAGACATTTGATTTCCCTCCACAATATGTTGGAACTCTTTAAACTTCTCAAATACTTCAAACTTGTTTAAGCAGTAAATTCGTTCCTTGAGAAGTCATACACCTGGCGAAATTTTTGTTTGTTTAGCATTAATAAGAACTGGGGAGATAACATTTCCTATTTTTGTTTTAATTTGTAAAAGTACCTTAAGTTTGGTCTCAAATTTCAAATTTTTCTCTTATGTATACACTTTTAGTTTAAGCAAACTATTTCCATCTCTTTTGACGGAGGCTGACCTTGGTTAGTACGTACTTTGGTTGGTTTGTGGGCAGATCCTACTATGATCTCAAGTTAATATTAAATACTTATGACAGGAGTTTTCACTTTCTTACACAGTATCCATTTTTATTTCTTTTATTTGATTTAAATATGTTGTCTTCACCCCTGGCCTCTCTTTTTTGTGTCAATTGATACCATGTTGCTGGAAAATAATAATGCTTTACATAGTTAAAAAATTATGCATATATACTAAGGAAAAGGCCCATTTATGCCATAAAACTTTGAGAAATGACTCATTTGTGTCATTCGTTAGTATTGAAAAAGGGACATATATGTCTATGAAAAATGAGACGTATGTCGATGATTGTGTAGTACGTAACTATGTATGGGTGAAACTATGGAAATCATGGTATATAGTGGGTAGGGGATGTCTGGGACTGATCCAACCTGACTAAATAGAATGTCGCCTTTCAGATAGCTAGTCATATGAAGTGAGCGAGGTTAGTCTGTGACGAGCCTGACCCAAGGCTGTTGAGTGTTGTAGGGCCTTTTTTCAGCCTTTTTGGTTTGTTTTTAAACCCAAATGGTGTTTAATGTTTGTTATTTTATATGTTAAATAGATATTTTTGCTGCATAAGAAGATAGGAAAGAAATGTTTTATAGGAAAGAAGTGTTTTATAATTTACAAACAAATATTCTTTTGAATTTATGATAAACCAAAACCTTGTTATTAGGTTAATTGAATTCTAAGATAATAATTAGAGACTTTAATAATATTCATTAAAGTTTATGGTGTGATAAATATCATTCTTAACCTTTAATCATATATTTTGAATTTGAGTCCCCGAAATAATTAGGGTGTGAGATATTCTAGCCAAAGAAGCTAAACTTGAGGTACAAAATAAATTGATTTAGCTTCGTATTTATAGAGGAAAGAAAGCTCTAGCTAAATTTTGTGAAGCAGATTGCAAGCGGCTTGCATGAGCTATGTGTAAGTTACTTGTTTGTGTTGGGCTAACACGGTTCAACAATACTCTAATATGGTGATATTATCCGTTATGGATCAAAATCACATGATTTTCCTTCAAAAGGTCTCATCATTAAGAGTATTCAACAAATTATAAGTAGCTCATTTTTCACTTCAACTATCAATATGAAACTATATTCGTGCACCTAAAATCTTTTCCTTTTTATAACTTCCATATGGTTGACTAACATGATTCACAGGTAAGAGATTCAAGTGTTTGTGTCATCCACATCATTAGAGTATTTGTGGCCATTGAAGCCCTATTGATCTGTAGGTAACTTCAAAGCTGCAAGTAAATATCAAAAATCAGCCATAGATGGGTAAAGTCACTTAGCTAGGCCCCACGGCACACTCGGCCTTCTTCGTACTCGTCCATCTAAATCATTAATTTTGATATTAATTATTGAGCCAAAACCAAGGGCGGTTCTATCCATTGAAAAATAAGGCACTTGCCATAGGCCCCAAAATTTGAAGGACCCCATTTTATTTAGTAATGATAAGATTATTATAAGAGTTCTTCATTATATAATAAAAAAATGCATTGTCTGTTTTATTCTTTAGTTTAGGAAGATAAAGTTTAAAAGTACAAGTTGGCATCTGATAAGAGTTCTTCAATATAAAATAATAAAATGCATTCGGGATAAAAATTATTATTATTATTATTATCAAACTCTTTTTCAGACTAAAAACCATGGCTCATCAGACGGAGTCACAAAGACAAAGCCAATAAAAGTAGTACTAGATCCGACTGTACCTCAATCTCAGAACCAAGTCGAGAAGCCATACTAAAATTCTTCTATATTTAAATAAAACTTAGATCCGTTCATGGTCTATATAAGAGAGAAGTTAGTTATCCGGCATAGATATAATTTTTAGCCAGACATAATCGGGCTTAGATCGGAGAATTTATAAAAGTAAAAGACAGGAAGAATGAGAAAAGAAAGTACCTTGTTGTTACCAAACCGCACACTTTATTATTCCGGTCAAAATTTGGAAAGCTTATAAAACTTAGTAAGAAAAGTTTACAAGAAAGAGAGAGAGTGAAAAACGGAAGAGAGGGTTTCTAAAACCTGCTCCTTAATTAAAGAAAAACAAACCTATTTATAGGAAAAGAAAGCATATTTGTACAGGATACTGGGAAATCAATTTCATCCCACTGAATAGGTCTTCTGGTAACAACCTTAGATTTGCCAAAATTAGTTTCTATATGAATAGTTTCATTTTTGAAATCAATCATCTTACACATAGGGTTTAAAGTATGTAAGAGCTTATAATAAATTCTATAACAAATACAAACAACTTATATTCCAGGCATATAATCATAACTATGAAGTTTAACATTAAGCAGAGGAGAACATAATGAATTCTCATCCTTCAAAGATATTTGTAAATTAGGATAAACATTAAAATAAACTCATTTTTAAGCAAGACTAGTTTGTATTGTCCCTATAAGGGATTTTTTCCAATTCTGATTTCTACTATCTCTCAAAGCTGCTATAAAGCTTTCTGGTAGACCCCTTTAAGGTAAGGGGCTTAAACGCCACCTGAACCAAGACGATATGCATAAATCTATAAATATCCCTATAAGGGACCAGATCATTTTCAGATAATATTCTTAAAGTTTGATGATCACTATCAATAGTGATAGTTTCTTCAGTGGTTTTGACCACTTGTTTGAGACCTAGTTTCTCAAAGGTTCCCATCTGGTATATAACTCTGGGAGGTATTTTCGAAATAGTCCACTTATTAAGTAGATCAAGATGTTGGGCTATATCATATTCTTCTCTTCTACTATTTTTAACAGTAGAATTCCTCTTTATCATATGCATAGAGAAACGTAGTGTTGAACTATAACACCTATAGTTACTAAAAGTCCATGGCTATGATACCAAATGAAGAACGGATCATCTAATTTTTCTCAAGGTGCCTTTATAAATATAAACAACCTTGGCAAGATTATTGAAAGCTTCTACTATCCGGGTCCGCCCTAATGCCCTCTTGGCTAAATGGGTAATCCAACGGATTCATTCTTTTTTTATGTAATGAAATCAAGTTGAATCAACAAATTAAAAGACATCGTTTTAATGAAAGACAATAATTGGGAGAATTTTGTGAACAATTCTTTTTAGATATACCTAAAGCAGGCTCCAAAGATAAGAAGCATTCAAAGCGTTCTGCCAAGAATAAATCTTCCAGAAAGGATTATAAGGAATGGAAGAAAAAGTGAATTGAAAAGAAAGAAAGATGAGCTGAGCCTTATAAGGAAACGAAAAGATTTTATAAATCTAAACGAAAATTTGACAAGTCTGATAATTGCCACAAGTGTGGAAGATTTGGTCATTATGCTAAGGACTGTAGAGTTAAGGAAAAAATGAAAACCCTTGATATTGATGATAATATCAAAGAATCTCTGTGCAAATTCATGCTAAATTCTGATTCAGGAAATTCAGATACCGAAGATAGTAGTAGCAAGGAGTTCTCTACTAGTGAAGATCTTAAAGCTCTTCACCAAGAACATTACATAACTTCATATGATAATTGTCTACCTTGCCAACAAGGATTAGAATGTGAAGGGAATGAGGAGGAATATGATCTTTATAAGATCTATTCTCAGTTTAAGGAATTGAGCATTAATGTCATTGATAATGACAAGGTCATAGAGCTCTTACAAAGTGTAAAATATCCAAAGATAAGAGCTCAGATTATTAATAAAATTAGTAATAATTCCACCTCTAAGAATCATATCATAGAGGAGATCCCTACCAAAGAAGGTTCATACACCATGGCAGATGTAAAGAATCTTTTGTTAGAAAGAAGGAAACTTATAAGTTCCCCTATTACTATCAGTGATCTAAAACAAGAGATTAATAATCTCAAAGAAGACATTCAAAGGTTAAAAGAAAAGAATGTCACTACAGAGGTTAGACTCGATAATATCGAAAGTCTAAAAGAATTAGGTAATAGCTCTGAATCATCCTCTTATGAAGAAGATAGTAAAGATCTTAATTTTCTAAAAACTCTTAATTTTGGTAATAAGAAAGAAGATTTTCTAAAGAGCCTGAAAGCTTTTACTTCCCAAAAGTTTTATACAAAAATTACTCTTCTCATAGATTATAATTACAAAAAAGAATTTACTGCTCTTAGAGACAGAGTTGCTGATTCAAATTGTATTCAAGAAGGGCTTATTCCTTCCAGGTATTTTCATAAAATCACACATAGTCTCAGGTCTGCAAATGGTAGCAAAATGGGAATTGAATATAAATTGCCCAAAGTTTTTATAGGTAAAGGGAAAAATTGTATTCCTCAAAGTTTTGTGTTAGCAAAAGATATTACTAACCAAATCATTTTAGGAGTACCTTTTATAAATGAGATTTCCCTGCTTACTTATTGGGATAATAAAAAAATTATTGGTCCTTGGAATGAAAACCTTTCATATTGGAATTCATTACGAAACCTTTTACAAGAATGATAAATGAACTTTCATCAAAATTGATTTAAAAAAATAATCAAGTCAGTTTTATCAAATGATAAATTAATAGTATTGAGATTGATAATATTCTTCAAAATCCTAAATTACAAGATAAGATTGCTATTTTAATGAATCAATTCTCCCTTGATATCTGTGGAGATCATCCAAATACTTTCTGGAACAGGAAAAAGCTTGTTGTTAGCCTCCCATATGAAGAACACTTTAGTGAGGATAATATTCCTACGAAATTAAGACCTTGCCAGATGAATTTCAATTATCTGGAATTATGCAACAGGGAATTTGAAACCTTACATCAGAGAGGCCTTATAAGGCATTCTAAGTCTTAATGGTCTTGTATAGCCTTTTATGTTAATAAACATGCTGAGTAAGAAAGAGGTGCGCTCAGGTTGGTAATTAATTATAAACCTCTTAACAAAGCTTTAAAGTGGATCAGATACCCTATCCCTAATAAAAAGGATCTCTTGGATAGAGTAAACGATGCGATTATATTTTCAAAATTTGATTTAAAATCAGGTTATTGCCAGATTCAGATAGCTGAGTCCGTCAAGTTTAAAACTGCTTTTAATGTCCCTATGGGTCAATATGAATGGAACGTTATGCCTTTTGGTTTAAAAAATTCTCCATCAGAATTTCAAAAAATTATGAACGATATTTTCCTGCCTTACAGCAATTTCATAATAGTTTACATAGATGATATCCTTGTATTTTCCAAAAATGTGGAAACTTATTTTAAACATCTTGATTTGTTTAAAAAAATTATTATCCAAAATGGCTTGGTAATATCAAGCCCAAAAATGGCTTTGTTCCAAACTAATGTTAGGTTCTTGGGTCATAATATTGAAAGGGGTAACCTTAGCCCTATCAATAGAAGTATTGAATTTGCATCCAAATTCCCCGATATCTTGACTAATAAAACCTAGCTACAAAGATTTCTTAGAAGTCTTAACTATGTTGCTCCTTTTATAAAGAATTTAGCCAAGGATAAGGCTATATTATATGACAGGCTTAAGAAAAATCCTAAAGCTTGGTTAACGATCATACGGAAGCTGTTAAAAGAATTAAAATAAAGGTTGAAAACCTTCCTTGTCTTACTCTTGCCAACCCAAATTGGGAGAAGATGGTTGAGACAGATGCCTCGAATATAGGATATGGTTGTATCCTGACACAGTATTGTCTTGATAATAAACAACATTATATTGTTCAATTCTATTTGGGTAAATGGAATGATGCTCAAAAAAAATTATGCCACTGTTGTAAAAGAAACTTTGGCCATAGTCAAAATTGTTTTAAAGTTCCAAGGTGATCTTTATAACAAAAAGTTTTTTATAAAAACTAATTGCCGAGTGGCTAAATTTATGTTTAATAAGGATTGTAAGCATGATGTTTCTAAGCATATGTTTTCTAGATGGCAAGCTTTATTAGCACCATTTGATTTATATATTCATTATAAAATAGGTTCAGATAATAGTCTGCTTGATTTTCTTACAAGAGAATACTTGGACTAATCGTTATTTTCTTTTCAGGATGAGACCTTCATGGCCTCCACCCTCAAGGAGGGTAAAAGGAAGGACGGGAGCTGGAAGAGGAGGTAATATCCTTGCTCAAATAGGAAACAAGCAATTAATAGCAGCAAATAGTGCTTCTACAAGTGGTCTTAATACAGATCATCCTATGTATAAGGAACTCTTAGATTTTATGCAATCCAAGCAAAAAAAGGATGATACTCCTCCAAGTTATTCAGCAGTTCTCATAGACAAAGAGAGTACATAAGTATTCGATAAAAATAATAAAAAAGAAGTCATACTTCTTTTAGAATACAGTGATTTGTGATGGAAAAATGACCCATCGCAGTTAATATCCAGGTATTTGGATTCAGTTTATTATACTACACCTGCTTATAAATACAGGATGCATTATGAGATGAGACTCTCAGCAACAGGGTCTGGTGAATTCCAGCAGTTTTACCCAGCCAATACAAGAAAAGTTTATAACTTTTCAAAGATAATTATAAAAAGAGTTTTAACTCCAGAGGAATGGGGAATGAGCCCCTTAAAAGAAAGGGATTATATCCACCCAGAACAAAAGATAGCAGTAAAATATAATTACTGGGATTATGTGAACAACTTTAATAAACCCTATTATATGAGAATGTTAATAGAAAGCATTCATGGTTCATAAAAATATGTTCTCATATATTCGACCAACCAATTCCGAATTGGTTTTGTAAATGGTGGACTTTATATGGCCCCTCAATAAAAATTCTACCAGAACCGTACAAGAAATTATATTCTGAATGGATAGACATATCCCCTAAACTTATAAGCTTAGAACAAGATAACATCTTTTTTGAGGGAATGTCCTTAATGTATTTCTTTATAGAATTCTCAATCCCCTAAATTATGAAATGGTCTGTAGAAGTTAATAACACTTCTGAGGAGTTCCCATGCCTTCAACGAACTTTTTATACAAAGTTTTGGAACAAGTTGATACAAAAGGACCGTGAAGGTAAAATTCATGGTCAAGAGATTTTAGATTTAATAAATGAAACAATCGACAGATATCATAATATAGATTTATTATTATTATTATTATATGCTAATTTAGTACAATTTATTTAAAAATAATAGAGAAGGGAATGAAGCTATTGAGTAGACGCGAGAACTACAAAAAATGACCAAGCAAAATAAGTCACATAATTTTAAAATGATACTTAATTTTTGCCTTGTTCCATAATTTTATAATCTTTAAATTAATGATGCATATTAATCTATAATATAATATCTCTGTTTCTTCTTTCTACCAAAAAATTAAAAAAAACCTTAGATAAATACACATATTATTATATATAATAAGGTGGGGATTAATTTCTATAAATAGGAGCTAACTAGATTCATTATTTTCCTAGTTGCTTCCTCAGAGACATGACAAGTATGGTCCTATTTACTTTGTCGTGTTACTCCGCCCCTATCTACTTGTCATTAAGGTAAAAAAAGAAAACTACTCCGCCCCTGATTACTTGTTATGTTAATAAGTAAAAGTAGTTATTTCGGAATATTTGTCATCTAAAAAATAGAGACAATTAATGATTGAATTCTTGTAATTTTCTTTAACTTTAACAGTGTAAGATCAAATAACATATTAATCTAAATCTAATCAGATAATATATGTAACTCATAAAAGAGAACTTATTTGTTCATTACATAGCGAAAGCAAAAGAGTAGGATGAACCATGGTTGAAATTTATGATCGATATTGGTTTTGACAATATGTTGGAGCAAGAACAACTCCCTATACCACAATCTAAACCCTAATTGATTGAGGAGAAAATTGAGTATAGCAACTCCATATACCACAAACTAAACCCTGATAAATTGAGCAAATGATAGAGTGTAGAATTGTTATATTCTCTATATCATGAGCGTTAAATCACCAATTATGAATGTGCCCTAATTTCCTACAAATATACAGGATGAACATTTACTAAAAAAATCAAAGGTAAGTCATAACTCATAAATGAGGATAAATTAGTTAAATACTCTCTTTGTCTTAAATTAACAATCACTTTAGCTAAAAATTGTTGTCACAAAATAAATATGATTTTTACATAGTGTAACTTACTTTCTTTGTGTTTAGGACCAAGGAGGTATGTGGAGGCAAAAATGACCCAAATTTACTAATGATATGTGGAAGACCCCTTGTGTAACACCCCAGAAAAATTTTGAACTAAGACTCGAACCATCCTTCGTTGTGAGTAGGATTATATCGAGAAATTTAAAATTTCTTGAGTGTTAAAGTCACTAGATGTAGAAGCTTGTGTTCCAAAAAGAACTAAAGAGAGTTCATTCAACTCATTCCTAAGTTCTTCTATGTTTTGGGTCAACTTCAAACGACCATAACTTTCAGTACATGATGAGTTAGGTGGCCCATAAGATATCAAATGAAAAGTCTTTGAATTATCTTTCCAACGCCACTGAGTTTGCTAAGTTTCGAGGTCGAACGAGTGAGGTATGCCCTTTTGAAGTCAGGCTGTCCAATTAAGGAAAGTTACCCGAAAATAGTGAGGGGTACTTTGGTCTTTTTCTTACCCAATCAAATTTAATTCGTTTTTAGTAAGGTTTTAGGGGTCTAATCTGATTAGGTTCAGTTTTATAATCCTAATATACACCTAGGGTTTTAGCTAAGAGTTCAAGAAGAGAAAAGAAGAGAAAAAAGGAGAAAAGAGGAAATGATCAAGGCGTTCGTCGAGATTCTTGAGAGTTGTTGCGGATTTTCGCCATGGGTTTGATCCCTAAGAGGTATGTAAGTTTCCATAGTGTTGGGTTCATTCACCCACACGAAAAACATGATTTTCATATTCGAATTCCTCTATAAAGATTGAAAGATTTAAGTCCCTGTCAAGTGTTCTTGAAGTTTCATTCTAAATCTTATTTTGTTGGGCTTTTGATGAATTCTTGAGATGAAAGATAGTGATATGAGTGTTTTTTTGAGTATATTAGTGTGTACTTAGGTTGGGTAATGGAATCTAAGCAAAACTTGGGAAAATAAATTGATTAGAAGCGAGGATCAGAAAACGAGAGATGAAATTCGTCAAAATTTTGCCTGGGGAGGGGCTGGGGCAGCTTCCCAGAAGTGCGCCACAATCATTCCTCTGAAGTTAAAGCACTGGCGCCCTGCCCCAGGAATGCGCTAGGGTCGCCTGCCTCTACTCCTTTTTCATCGGTTGTCCCGTTTGAGTCCCTTTTAAGTATACCTTCACTTCCTTTGATTCTAATCACTCTAAACTACTTCTAAACACCTAGAAATCATTCATAACATGAATCATAACCTTGAATTCATCATTCAAATTCAAGGTAGAGTTAAGAGTTAAGTCTTGAGATTTCTTCCAAACATTTTGAGAAAGTCCCTTTGAGTCTTTTTGAGGAGTCTTCTACAACTTCTAAGAACTTGTTTCAAGACTCGAGCAAGTGAGTACGAGAATGAGGATAATATATTCATGAGTTTACTATATCATCATGAGATCTTTCATATTATGAACCATAACTCTTGAATTCATAATTCATATTCAAGTGAGAGTTAAGAGAAGAGTTCAAGAAAGCCTTTGAGTTCAATTGTGAATCCTTTGAGATCAACTATCGATTTGAGATAAGTTTTGAGGAAGTACGTATGAGAATGAGAAGAGTCGTTCGTGCCCATAATTCCGTATGAACTTCGCAAACTGAGTATCTTTGAGAGGAATAGTATCTTCAAGTTTTAAGTCTTGAGTATTGAGTTGCTAATCCCTTTTGAGATTTTATTCCTAATAATGGGACTATTACATATTACCCATGGCGTCCTTGAGTTGAGTTGTTCATGCCCATAATTCCGCATGAGCCATATAAGTAGAACAATATGGAGATAAGAAGTGTCTTTGAGTCCTTCAGTTGAGTAGTTCATGCGAGAATTATTGAAACAAGTATTACCATTGAAGTTCTTGAGTTTTGAGTTGTTGAGTCTCGAGTATTGAGTTCTATGTATGGTTATTGAAAATCTCGAATCGAGTCGTTCACGTCCATAATTCGGCATGAACTTTATTCTGAGAAGCCTTTTACAATTTTTTCTAAACTTGTTTTAAGACTTGAGCACTTGAGTTGAGAAAGAGTAGAGTCGAGTTCATTTTCTTTAAAATGACATATGGGAACTAAGTAGTCCCAAGATTAAATGTTTTCACATTTAAAAGAAGAGGAAACTGAGATTTCCAAAAGAGTGTTGAGCAGTTTTGAGTAATAACCTCAAACCACAGAAAGAGTTATGTTTTTAAATATATGAGCTGGTATATTTTTGGGAATAGTATTGAGCACCAATATGCAAATGAGTTCAGATAACTCAAGTCTCCATAAACCATGTAGCTAATGTGGGTATAAAGGGTCATACTTTTTAGATGATTCCTTAATGCTTTTAAGCATATCTTAGTAGATCCACTTAGTTGAGAGGTCTTATACCCTGGTAAAGTATAGGACAGTTCTGGCAGCGTGGGCGAGACGTTGTATCATCACATAGCTCATAGTGATAGTTGTCGGTTAGAAAAACTCTCATAGAGTTATATTATACTTTATTATATACAAATTGAGTTGTTATTGTATTCTTCAATACATTGAGTTTCTATCTACTGTTTTTAAAGCTTTCCATATATTGCATCTTTTATTATTGTTTTATCTTGAGTTGAGTATACAAAGTTGAGTATCTTTGTGTTGAGTATCATATATTTGAATTGAGTATCTTATTCTTGAGTTAAGTTTAGTTGAGTGAGTTGAGAAGAGGTAAGTATGTTTCCTTTTTATCAAGTTCAAGCTTATGTTATGCTTTAGAATTCCCCTTACAGGCTCGTACATTCCATGTACTGAGCCATTTGGATTGCATCATTTTATGATACAGATACATGTATTCAGGATCATTAACAGGCGTTTCATTAATATCACAGGCAGTTCGAGTTATCTATGGTGAGCCTCCTTGCTTCCGGAGGATGTCATTATTGTTTTTCAGTTTTGTCAGGATGTCATTATTGTTTTTCAGTTTTGTCAGGATGTCATGGGTATTGTCCTGACTTCCATCTTTGTCATTTAGAGGCTTCGTAGATAGATAATAGAGTTTGGCAAGTCTGTTCATTTATTTTGTTAAATGTTTTAAAGACTTGAGTTGCATATTTCTGGCTAGTTGAATATTCAGTTACATTCAGAATTAATCATTTTGTCAATCCCCGAGCCTACACCCTGGGTGCGACTGGCACTCGAGAACCATTGCTTACCCCAAGCGAACCGTTGGCCTGGCTTACTTATTCAGCGAAAGACTGTAATCATTAAGAAAAGAACTCCAATGCAAGATGACTCAACTGTCTCAAAGTAAACTCATAATGTTTTAGAAATAAATATTTAACTTAGCCAAAATGGCAACTCAAATTTGAACATAAGCCAATAACAAGGTAAAGACAAATGAACTAATTGACTGTCTATCTATGAAGCCACTAAAACTGAGATGGGTGTCGGGACAAGACCCACGACATCCTGATGAACTAAAATAGTGAAAGAAATAAAAGGGATCCTCCGGAAGCAAGGAAGCTCACCAACAAACTCTGGAGTTCACTAGAATCAACGATGCATTGGATGCTGATCCTGGTTACTTGTGTCTGCATCATAAGAAGATGCAGGCCAAATGGCATCAGTACATTGAATGTACAAGTATGCGAGAAGAATTCTAATAAAAGACATAAGCTTGAAAGGAACTGAAGAACTTACCTGGCTTAACTCAACTGAACTATTTTCAATATAAAGAAGTGTAAATAAATTATTTGGAATTATATTTGCACCACAAAAGAGTGAAACAATTGTAGTATGAGTACGAAACCATACCTAATATATCTCATAGACCGACAACGAATAATTAGCTAGTGACAGGAGTACATATAAAAAAAATCATCCTTTTACTTAAACAAGTCTACATTATACTTATAGTCAAGTTTCATCAGATATGGATAATCAAATATCACGAAATGTCCAACCACCAAATAAGCACAAAATCAACAAGAATGAAGGATGTAATGAGATGCAATGCAATGCGACACCGTGAAATAATATGCCTCAGATGCAAAGTACTCTATCAACTGTATATACATGATACTTATCGAAAATACATCGACAGCTCATGACCCATGGGGGACTCGCGAGGTCTATAAACTTACACGGATGATCTATATTTGTCTGTGCGGACGATCTTAATGCACTATCATAAAATCAAATGATTTCCACACGAACGATCTCCATGTGCTCAAATTATAATCATACCATCTCACAATCCCCAACAAGGACGATCTCCACATGCCTAATTTATTCTCAATCTCATATCAATGCATGTGCACAATATCATTTCAATAAAAAGGGGATGATGATGCATCTCAATCAATCAAATATTGGTATGCTAAATAATCACCGCAACTATCAAAAATATACAAGCTCATTAAGAAACACAATCACACAAAGAAAAAAAGACAATAATACATCAGCTAATGCCTATATGATTTGGCATTCTCGAATTACAATCTGCATTCTATAGTAATAAACTATCCACTTATAACAATGGTACTCGTACCAATGGTCTGACGACCATTGGTACGAGACAATAATACATCATTTTTAATCTTTAATTAGGAAAACATCCTTCAACAAGGTCTGAAACTCTTAACATACCTTGAATGCCGAATACATATCACGAATTCTCAAGATTATGCCTTCCCTTTCGTAAAGCTTCAGAATGTTCCCAATCTATCAAATATGCAATATTCGTAAGCAAGTGACTTCATAGACACTCGTTGTCACGCCCCTAGCCTACACACTGGACGAGACTGTCACTCGAGAACCATTGCTAGCCCCAAGCGAACGCTTGGCCTGGATTAACTCTTAGCGGAAGACTTAAATAACAAGAAACAGTCTCAAAAGATAAACTCATGCAAGAAACTTAGAATGTCTTAAAAGAAACATTTAACTAGCCAAAATGTCAACTCAAGTCTCAACATCAATACTGAAAAGGGAAAATACTCATCAACTAACAATCACTAACTGTCTATGAAGCCTCTAATAACTGAGATGGACGTCGGGACAAGACCCACGACATCCTAATGAACTAGTTTAATAAAATAATAAAAAAGGGGATCCTCCTGAAGCAAGGAGGCTCACCGATAACTCTAAAGCTCAACTAAATCAATGAAGCGTTGGATGTTGACTCTGGTTACATGTATTTGCATCATAAAAGATGCGGTCCAAATGGCATCAGTAAATTGAATGTATGAGCATGTGAGGGGAATTCTAAAACAAGACATAAGCTTGAAAGGAACTGAAGAAATATACTTGGTCTCAACTCAATTCAACTTATTTCAATATAAAGCAGTAATATAAATGCAATATAAAGAAAAGCTTTAAAACATGTAGATAACATCTCAATGTATTGGAAAATACAACAATAACTCAGTTTGTATATGCAAATACAAATAACTCTGTGTAAATAAGAATACAAAATATCTCTATGGCAGTTTGTCTAACCGACAACCATCACTATGAGCTATGTGATGATACAGTGTTTTCCCTCACGTTGCCAGGGCCATCCTATACCTTGATCTTGGCGACTAGTGATAGCATACAGACAGTTTGCTCCTCCGCCTACCCCTGAAGTAGCTCATATAGATACAACTCTGTCTGGTGGAGTAACTGAAGAAGATTGGGCTTTATTGCCCCCATTACCATTTTCTTGTCTGTTCTCAGGGCACTCTTTCATTAAATTACCATTTTGACCACACTTGAAGAAACCAGTGGAGCCATCACATCACGACACACCCCTGAGTGACTCCTACCACACTTAGCACATGCAGGAGTCCCATTAGCCCCTTGTGTCATACTACCTTGAGAATGAGCATGTCTAGCTTTGAAATTTTGTGAATTCTTATTGTGGAACTCACCTCTATTCCTTGGTGCAGGTACACTAGCAGATGATGGAGCAGGTCCCTTTTGTTTCTATTGGAAAGATGACCGGTTGGCATTACCCATCTGTTGTCCGGACTCATTCCCTGTTTTAGCTCTCTTGTTTTGGAACTCTTCCCTATATCTCAGCTTCTCTTCCTCAACCCTTTGCACATGGATCATCAGCCTTGCTATGTCCATATCTCCTATCAGCATAGCTATCTTGCCTTCCTTACTTGACAGACGAGACAACCCAGCAACAAAAAAACTCATCTTACCTCTCATGTCAGCAACCATCTCCAGAGCATAGCGGGAAAGTCTGGTGAACATCAGACTGTACTCATGAACACTCATAGGTTCCTGCTTAAGAGTGAGGAATTTTCGTACCTTTTCTTCTCTCAGTTCATGGGGAAAGAAACACCCCAAGAAGGTCTCCTCAAACAGAGCCCAGCTCACAAGTGGTTCACTTTCAGCTCTATTCCTTTTCAATTGATCAATCCAGATTCTAGCGAAACCCTTCATTTGGTATGCAACTAGTTTCACCCTCTCAGCATCAGCAATGTGCAAAATCTCAAAAAAAATCTGAAGTTCCTCTACAAAGATTTTTGGATCCTCAATGACACTTGAACTAGTGAATCTTGAAGGATTCATCCTTAAGAGATCACGGATCCTAGAAGTATCAGACACTTCATGTTGATTCTCTCTCTATCCAACTTGATTGGTCACAACTTGACTCAACATGCGGATAGCTTCTCGGAACTCAGCATTGGTGATCTCTCCTTGGGGTTGCACTTCAGGTGCATTAGGTACCCCTTTTGCTCGACATTCCTTCTAGTAGGACGACCTATGACAACTCTTCATGGAGACATGATCTGAAAGACACGCGCAAGCACGAATTAGAAGAAGCATTTAAGAGATAAACTCTATCGCACGAAATGAGTATGAAAGAACTGAGATAGTTCCTAAAAGTCACAGCCTCCTAATTATATATGTGGTGTGCTTCACACCGATAACTAGGACTCTACAGACACAACTTCATAAACTCCCTAGGACTCTTGAACTCTGGGCTCTTATAACAAGTTTTTCACGCCCCGAGCTTACACCCTGGACGGTACTGGCACTCGAGAACCATTGTTGGCCCAAAGTGAACCCTTGTCCTGGCTTAACTCTTAGCGGAAGACTTAAATAATAAGAAATAGTCTCAAAAGATAAACTCATGCAATAAACTTAGAATGTCTTAAAAAAACATTCAACTAGCCAAAATAACAACTTAAGTCTCAACATCAATGCTGAAAATATAAAAGACTCATGAACTAACAATCACTGTCTATGAAGCCTCTAATAATTGAGATGGACCTCGGGACAAGACCCATGGCATCCTAATGAACTAGTCTATCAAAACAATAACAAAGGGGATCCTTCTAAAGCAAGGAGGCTCACCGACAACTCTGAAGCTTAACTGGATCAACGTAGCCCTGGATGATGACTCTGGTTACCTGTATCTGCATCATAAAAGATGTAGGCCAAATGGCATCAGTACATTGAATGTATGAGCATGCAAGGGGAATTCTAAAACAAGACGTAAGCTTTAAAGGAAATGAAGGAACATACTTGGTCTCAACTTAACTCAACTCATTTCAATATAAAGCAATAATATAAATGCAATATAAAGAAAAGCTTTAAAACATGTAGATAACATCTCAGTGTATTGAAAAATACAACAATAACTCAGTTTGTATATGAAAATACAAATAACTCTGTGTATATCAAGAATAGAAAATATCTTTGTGGAGTTTCTCTAACCGACAACCATCACTATGAGCTATGTGATGATACAATGTTTTGCCTCATGCTGCTAGGGTCGTCCTATACCTTGTCGGGGGTATAAAACCTAACTACTAAGTGGATCCACTCGTCTATGTTAAAAAGTACTAAGGAATCATCTAAAAAGTATGACCATTTTCTACCCATGTTGACTACACGGTTTATGGAGACTTTGAATTATCTGAACTCAACTTGTCCCCAAATCGGTGCTCAATACTACTCCTAACATGTAACTAGCTCATATGTTTAAAAACATAACTCTCTCTGTGCTTTGAGATAATTACTCAAAAACTAGCCCAAAGGCTATCTTGGAAATCGGTGTTTCCTCTCTTGTTTGAATGTGAAAACATTTACTCTTTGGGAATACTTAGTTCCCATATAGTCTTTTGAAGAAATTGAAACTCATTTGTTACTCTTACTCAACTCAAAACTCAAGTCTTAAAACAAGTTTAAAGCATTTGCAAAAGAAATCTTGAAATGACTATAAGAACTCTCTAGACTTGGCTCTTAACTTTCCTTGAATTTGAATTTATGGATTCAGGGTTATGATTCATGTTTATGGATGGTCTCATGATGTTTAAACATACCTTAGAGTGTAAAAATCAACTAGAAAACATAGGAACGATTCGAGGGAACTCAAACGGAAAGAAGTGGGAAAAGGTAGAGGACCTGGCAACCCTGGTGTACTGAGTAGTGCAGAGCGCCAGGCCCTGAACTACAGAAGGCTGGTTGGGGCACACTGAGTGGCGAGGTGCCCAAGGGGGCAAACTACAGAACACTAACTCTGGCGCACTGAGTGGCGTGGTGCGCCAGCTCCATGCCCAGAAATCCCACTAATTTTCTTGTTCGTTTTTCGACCCTAATTCTTCCAGATTCGATTGGTTTCTTCCCCCAAACACTTAGATTAGAATACCCAACCAAAGTGTACAAGAATCTACTAAAAAACAACAGCAAATCTCATGCAATTAACTCAAGAACTCCTTAAAACCTCAACAATCAAGATCGCAATAGAAACTTCAACAAAATCCATCAAGAACTCAATTACTCTACTTTCAAGAATGTAAATACGCTGAATTAAATCATGATCTGTGCGTGGGTGAACGAATCCAATGCTATGTGAACTCACATACCTCGTAGGGATTAACCCTTGGCAAAATCTCAAGAACGCGAAGAACTTTGGTTTTTCTCCTCTTTTATCTTCTCTCAAAGCCCTAGTGTAAAATTGGAGTGCGTAAACTGAATTAATTCAGTTTAGACTCCTAATTAATTACTAAAAACGAAATAACTTAATTGGGTAATGAAAAGACCAAAATACACCTCTTAAATCCGGGTAACTTTCCTTATCTAGACAACCCAACTTCAAACGGTCATATGTCCCTCACACGAGCTATAAAATTAGCAAACCCAGTGGCATTGGAAAGAGGATTCCCAGACCTTTCATTTGATATCTTATAGCTCACCTAACTCAACTTGTACTGAAAGTTATGATCGTTTGAAGTTGACCCAAAACTCATACTTAGCATAACTTTGCCAAATTTTAGATTTTCATTCTTTCCAAAAATGGTTCTTTCTAATTCTAGCTCTTTCAAATAGTGGGGTGTTATAGCCGTATTACTATAGGTCTAGCCTAGATCCAGACTCACCCTTATCTATAATCAAGCTTCTAATTTTGGTGTCAATTAATATGACAAATCTCATATTTGCTAAATTTCAAGCTTAGGGTTAATCCTTAATTTCTCCTAAAATTATTAATCTAATAGTGTTCATATAATACAATACCCATAACATTTAATGATTGCAAGAATTTCAACAGGAACGAAAGAAAATTAAACTACAAAAATCACACATACACGCTGCAACAATAATTTTCATTCTAATTTGACTTCTTTCCTTTTCTCCTTATACTAATCATTAGAAAAAAATATTAATGATTAACCCATTATCAAGAACACCTCATTGGCACCAACCTTCCGCCATTATTCCTTATCACCTACTTCCATTTAATTTTCCCAATATTATAATAATAATTTCTCCAACCTATATATCTATTCATACCATATTCAACATAGTCATATAGAAAAAATATAATACGACTGGAAATTTTCTTACCTGAAGTTGTTCTACTATTTCTCTGGTTAGCAGGTTTGAGTCGCAGATGGGTTGTATTATTTGTAAAAGAATAATAACCCTCTTTAACTTAATTCAATTATTTGTATAACATATGGACCAAGTAACCTAAAATATTAAATAAATTATTAACTTAGCCCATTAAGCACTAATTAAATTAATTATCTAAAATATTTTGTTAAATAATTAACTGTAGTTAAATGAATAGTTCATTATTTAAAATTTTATGGGAAGAGTCAAAATAGTCCTAATTCTTAAAATGACCTAACGTGTCTTACTCATCTACCACTTAAACAAACGTTCGTCCTCAAACTGTAAAAGAGTAGAACGCACCTGAATGCTCAAAAAATTGAGGATATCTACTCCTCATGTGTGACTCGGTATCCCAAGTAGCCTACTCCACCGGACGATGCTATTGAACCTTTATTGAAGCAATCTCCTTTGACATCAACTTTCGAATTTACCTATCAAAAATGGTTACCAACTCCTCCTCAAAAGTCAAATTTTGATAAAGTAACACTGAATCTAATTGAGTCACATGAGCACCACCCTTACGATACTTCTTCAACATCGAAATATGAAATACAGGGTGAAAACAAGTGGCAAAGCCAACTCATACGCCACATCACCAATACGTTCAATAATCTTGAAAGGACCAATATAGCTAGGGCTAAACTTGCCCTTCTTTCCAAATCTCATCACACTCTTCATGGACAAAACCTTCAATAGAACCCTCTCTCCAACCATAAACTCTAAATCACGAACTTTTCGATCTGCATAACTCTTTTGCCTACTTTGAGCGATGAGAAGTCTATCTTTGATCAACTTGACCTTGTCCAAGGACTCCCTCAAAAATATGTACCCCACGGTCTAACCTCAAATCCATCTAACCAACCAATTGGAGATCGACATCTCCTACCAAACAAAGCCTCAAATTGTGACATCTCAATGCTTGAATGGTAACTATTATTATAAGAAAACTCCGCTAAAGGTAAAAACTTATCCCAATGACCACCAAAGTCAATCACACACGCCCGCAACATGTCCTCAAGAACCTGAATAGTCCGTTCAAACTGACCATCAGTCTGAGGGTTAAAGGTTGTATTAAGATCCACCCAAGTGCCCAACTCCTTCTGTATAGACTGCCATAAATGAGATGTAAATTGAGTGCAACGATCTGAAATAATAGAAATGGTAACCCCATGCAAACGAACTATCTCTCAAATATAGATCTTGGCTAACTTCTTTGAATTATAGGTAGACTGAACTGGAACAAAGTGTGCAGACTTAGTCAATCGATCCACGATGACCCATTTAGCATCAAACTTACCCAAGGTACGTGGCAAGCCTACCACAAAGTCAATAGAAATATGCTCCCACTTCCAATCATATATGGGCATCCTCTAAGTCACACATCCAGGCTTTGATGTTCATACTTCACTTGCTGATAATTTAAACAATGAGATACAAAATCTGCTATGTTCCTCTTCATACGACATCACCAATAATGTTGCTTCAAGTCACGATACATCTTAGTATCCCCCGGATGAATAGAGTACCTCAAACTATGGGCTTACTGTATGATCAGTCTAGTCAAATCACATGTCCGAGGAACACAAATACAATCTTTTATCCTCAAAACTCACTCACTATCAAGAATTTCATCCTTGGCTTCTCTTACTGACACCTTGTCCCTATTCTTACATAAATCACCACCATCAAATTGTTGAGTTTAAATCTTGTCCAACAAAGTATGATCTAGCCTCCACATAAGCCAAAACCTTTCAAGGTTCAGAAATATCAAGCCTCACAAATCTATTGGCCAAGGACAGGACGTCGCTAGCTAAATGATGCTCTCTAACCTATAATAAGTCTAGACTTATCATACTTATCATCTTTCGACTCATGGCATCTGCGATGACATTTTCCTTCTTCAAATGATAAAGAATAGTCATGTTGTAGTGCTTGAGAAACTCCAACCATCTTCGTTGCCTCAAATTGAGATTTCTCTGATTGAACATATGTTGGAGACTAGGATGATCGGTGAACACCTCACAATCTACACCCTAAAGGTAATGTCTCTCCAAATTTTCAATGCAAACACTACGGCTGCCAACTCCAAGTCATGAGTAGGATGGTTCTTCTTGTGAACCTTCAACTACCTCGAAGAATAAGCTATCACCTTCCCCTTCTGCATCAATTTACAACGAAGACCAATCGGAAAAGCATCACAATATACAATAAACCCTCTCCCTCCATGTGTAGAGTCAAAATCAGGGCAGTAGTAAATAAGGTCTTGAGTTTTTTTAAACTCACGTCACTCTCATTAGATTAGTTAATAGGGATGCAATGGATGAGAAATCATGTACAAATAATCGATAAAAACATGCAAGGCCTAAGAAACTTCGACTCTCACTAACTGAAGCGGGTCTGACCCAATCTTAAACTGCCTCAATCTTCTTAGGATCCACCATAATACCCTTTTTAGACACTACATGTCCCAAGAATTCTACCAAACTAAGCCAAAACTCAAACTTTGAAAACTTTGCATAGAGTTTCTTCTCCTTTAGAATACAAAGAACAATCCTTAAATGATGCTCGTGTTCCTCTTACTACGAGAGTATATCAATTTATCATCTATGAAGACAATAACAAAGAAATTCAAGTACGGTCGGAACACTCAATTCATCAAATCCATAAAAGTTGTTACGGCATTACTCCACCCAAAAATATGACTAGAAACTCATAATGGCCATAACATGTCTGGAAAGTTGTCTTAGGGATATCTTCCGCCCTAACCTTTAACTGATGATAATTGGATCTCAAGTCAATCTTGGAGAAAACTGAAGCACCCTGAAGTTGATCAAATAAATAATCAATACGAGGCATCAAGTACTATTTTTATGGTAACCTTGTTCAACTATCGATAATCAATACACATAAGCATGGATACATCGTTCTTCTTCACAAATAACATTGGAGCCCCCCAAGGAGATACACTCAGTCTAATAAACCTCTTCCTCAAAAATCCTACAACCTCTCCTTCAACACTTTTAATTCGGTCGGTGCCATACGATAAGGAGGAATGGAAATAGGTTGAGTGCCTGGTTCTAATTCAATACAAAAATCAATGTCACGAACGGGTGGAAAACCTAGTAGGTCTATCGGAAAGACCTCTGAAAACTCACTCACCACTGGAATAGGATCTAGCATACGGCATACGAGTCTCAACACAAGTATCACAAATATGTATCAAATAAGCCAAACATCCTCTCTCCACCTGTCACGCCCCAAAATAAGGGCATAACTGGCACTCGATACCCTAAAACATCGAGTTACCCATTGAAACATACTAACTAAACCAAACTTGTGAGGCAAAAATATTGGGCAGCACAACCTCTAAAAAGTGAAGCCTGGACCCAGAGGTCATGACCTGAAAGAGAATAACCATACAAACAATGGTAGACAAACCATAAAAATAGATAAAAATGTACTATCTAGCCAACGAGGCCACAACCGAAAACATACCTACTTACACACACACCTATATACGCATGCCAAGACTATTGGCTGGAGGTTGAAACATACAAAAAAGAAAACCCAGAATATTGTGTCCACAATAACCTCTATGAGTGACATAAGAATTGTCGGGACAAGGCCCCGACTATACCCAAACTGTACAACAAAAGTGAACATCCTCTGACAGACCCAGGATAAGATGGATATTAGCAACTCACAGTTGAACCTGAATCCTAGCGGGTGGGTCGATTAGAGTCCCTGCCTGTACATGCTCGCACAAAACAAAAAGCAGCGTCCCCAAGCAAAGGGACGTCAGTACGAATAAAAATGTACTGGTATGTAAAGTTAAAATTAAAATCGTAAACATTTACTGTAAAAGGGTAATAAAAATACCACATGAACTGAAACCCAAATAATCTCCATGGCTGACCTTTAGCCCCCTACTACTTAAATATCTATGGTATGCTCGTACAATCGTATGTCGTGAATAGATATTTATATATATATGCAAATGCATGACATACCCAACCAAATGCTAGCAATGGTGGTGCTTTCCGGTAGCGAACTGGTATCATATTCGCCAACTTGTGGCCATCTGTGTCTCATACGTATAAATATAGGCAATAGGCCCCATACCTCCCGACTATAGCTCGGGAGTAGAATATATAGCATGTCATGTCATGGCTTTATAACACCTATGAGTTACTATTGTCATGTTGCCAATCTTGGCCCATTTGTAGTCTTGATCTCATAACCCCATAATAACTTTCGTATAACATATAACCATCACATGGAACTTGATATGTTCTTCCAAATAAGCTTGAAAAGTTAACTCGAATTTATAAGGATAACCTAACCTTGCTGATATTCATAACAAGTTTAAGGTGACTTACTTAGTTCCTAACTTGGTTCTTGGATAATTTATAAAAGAGCTATTTCAAAAACCAATTGTTCTAATAGTTTACATTTAAATTATATTTGAGAGTTTTGAAGGTCGTGAGCTACTTTAAAGTTTTTCTTTAATAATAACCTTAGTGGAGAAAGAGGGCTGGACACAAGTAGTAAGGGTCTCGCGTGACATTTTAATTCACATCACCCAAGGAAGAATACGAATTCATACGTGCGGACATATAATCAAGGAAACTGATAAAATGACGTGTAGATGTCGAACACTCTATTTATCCGAACGAGTGAAATATCAAAATAACAGAATCATGAAAATAATTCAGCTGTAATCCCAATGCCTTTCACTGATGGTCTTTCTAGCAAGAGAATAGCAAAATATCACATTTGACGTTTTAGGAATTTCCCAGGAGTGGTGCTAAAATGAGGGACGTAGCTTTGCCTTAACATACCTTTTCAATGAAAGCTCGAATGGCCGTAGCTTCTTCACGAAAGTTTTTCCTTACGTCCTAAACTTCGCAAACACTATATATACACAGTTGGTACACACCTATAAACAGTTCATAATTGTTCTTAAATCAGCAGATTTGCCAAATGGCCTCAACTTGACGAAATGTCCATAGAACTTCATAAAAACAATCATAAAAGAGTCCCGAGATGATTACCTTAGTTAACCAAGTGTAAACCTTGAAGAAACTCCAATAAATACAAATTTATATCTTCAAAAACTTTCTCCAAACACAGCTAATAGAAGGGGACAACGATTACCACGTGTAAAGATCACGTTTCTAGGCACGGGGGGAATCTTTAATGGTATAAATCATCGAAAACTTACCTTCATCATGAAGGTACTCCATAGGAACCTTGTCTTAAGCTTTATTTCTAGTTTGGAAGTAAAATGAAATGTTTTCATGGCTTAAAACGTTGAGTAATCCGACATACCACATTTTTAACCTGACCCGGATCCGACCCGGATTCTGCTCCGACAGTCCGCAGTAAAACCCTCATAACTTTTTACTCCGATGTTGGTTGGATACGGGGTTTTGTGCGTTGAAAACTGGACTCATAGGTCTTCAATTTAATGGGTGATAGGCCTTTTAACTCTTTGTATATTGGGAGAAAACATCCAAGACATTTGACTCAAAGTTAAGAAAATATTATTAGAGAAACTTCGATAACTTTTGCCGACTTTAGTTTCACTAATTTTCTTGACTTCCAAACTTAACATACGACCCTTATGCTATTATAATACCTCATAACACACTATTGTTAGCATGTTTTACACTCATAGGCTCATCCACAAGGTATGGCACAAGTTAAACCTTTCAAACGGGCGAAGTTCTACCCGAGCCATTTCTTTTCTCATGAACTTTGTTTGAGGGGTTCCTTTGACCTAAAACTTTAGTTTAGTTCCTTGATATTTCCACCTACTTGCAATCTTAATCTCCAATGTACGATACAAAGTCATAGACACCTCATATAACCATGTCATACTACGCCACATGTATTATGCACGATTAGAGAAAAAAACTACGGGATCTTACATTCTTCCCCCTTATGAACATACGCCCGCGAATGGATCTAAACAATTCCTTGGTTGTGTTTTCTTTCTTTTTTTCTCAAAGTGCTTTATTTGCGAATCTATATTTGTTACAGTCGCAAACCTGAAGTCAAATTCTGAAAATTTTAACTACTAAGCTTTGCATAGCTATCTCATAAGAAGACATATAAATTTCACCTTCAAGCTACTTAAAATATAACTAAGTCGTTGTGAAGAAATATTTTCCAATAATCGAAATGTGACTCACCTTAATTCGTAAACAGTTGGGGGTACTCCTTCCTCATTTCCTCTTTCTCTTCCCAGGTCATTTCTTCGACGTTATTGTTTCTCCATAACACTTTCACAGAAGCTACATCTTTATTTCGAAGCTTTCTTACTTGCCAATCTAAAATCTCTATTGGTACCTCTGCATAAGATAAATCCTCAGCGATACAAATATTTTCAATAGGTATAATACGTGAAGGCTCTCCAATGCACTTCCGCAACATAGAAACATGAAATACAGGATGAACTCCTTCCAATTCTGAAGGCAAATCAAGCTTGTATGCCACCATACCGATCTTCCGAATAATCTTATATGGTCCAACGTACCTAGGACTGAGCTTCCCTTTCTTTCCGAATCGCATGATGCCCTTCATAGGCGATACTTTCAAGAAAACCCAATCTTCTACCTCAAACTCTAAGTTACGTCGGGGAACATCTGCATAAGACTTCTGTCGACACTGTGTTGTATGAAGCCGATCTCTAATAAGCTTAACCTTTTCAATCGCTTGTTGGACTAGATTGGGACCTAGCAAATCTGCTTCCCTGAGCTCAAACCAACCGATTGGGGACCTACACTTCCGCCTGTATATTGCTTCGTAAGGGGCCATCTGAATACTAGCTTGAAATCTGTTATTATAAGCGAACTCAATAAGAGGTAGATGTTGATCCCAACTTCCTTTAAAATCCAACACAGAAGAACGTAACATATCCTCAACCGTCTGAATAGTACGTTCTACCTGTCCATCAGTGTGTGGATGAAAAGCGGTGCTAAGATTTACCTGAGTTCCTAGACCTTTCTGAAATGATCTCCAAAAATGTGCTGTAAATTGAGCTCCTCGATCTGAGATAATAGATAATGGAACTCCGTGAAGGCGAACAATTTCCTGAATGTAAAGCCTAGCATAATCTTCAGCTGAATATGTCGTCCTAACTGGCAAGAAATGAGCAGAGTTTAACAGTCTATTGATAATTACCCAAATGGAATCAAACCTTCATGGAGTACGAGGCAAACCAGTGATGAAGTCCATATTTATCATATCCCATTTCCATAACGGAAGCTCAATACACTGGGTTAGGCCTCCAGGCCTCTGATGCTCTGTTTTAACTTGTTGACAGTTGGGACATTCAGCTACCATCTCCACAATATATTTTTTCATGCCATTCCACCAATAGACCTGTCGAAGGTCCTGATACATCTTCGTCGCTTCAGGGTGAGATGCATAACTAGAATAATGGGCCTCTGAAAGAATATTTGTACGGAGCTTCCCAACTGACGATACACATAAGTGACCCTGGTATCTAAGGACTCCATCTCCAGTTAGCTCAAATAGGGGTGTTGCTGCTGTGGAATCTTTTCCCTCAATTTCCTAAGCTCAGGATCTTCATGTTGCCGCCTTTTCACTTCAGTCACAAAGGAAGATTCTGCCATATTCTTAACGACAACACCTCCGCCTCCTAATTCTACCAAGCGCACTTGCTAATTAACTAGCTGGCATATGTCTTTTGTAATTCCAGCCTTATCAGCTTCAACATGACTTAGACTACCCATGGACTTTCGGTTGAGCGCATCAGCAACAACATTAGCTTTGTCGGGATGATATAAAATGTCAACATCATAGTCTTTTAACAATTCTAGCCATCTCCTTTGTCGTAGGTTCAACTCCCTCTGCTTAAGTAAATACTGAAGGCTCTGGTGATCGGTGAACACATCTATATGAACCCCGTATAGTTAATGTCGCCAAATTTTTAAGGCAAAAACAACTGCGGCCAACTCAAGATCGTGTGTAGGATAATTCTGCTCATGCTTACGCAACTGTCGAGAGGCATATGCAATAACCTTACCATGCTGCATAAGAACACAACCTAGGACAATTCTTGAGTCATCACAATAAACAACATAGCCCTCATTACCATCTGGAAGAGTTAGGACAGGTGCAGTGGTAAGCCTTTTTTTTAGTTCATGAAAGCTTTGCTCACATGCCTCGGTCCACTGAAACTTCGTTGCCTTATGTGTCAATTTTGTTTGTGGTGCCGAAATAGAAGAGAATCCCTCCAAAAACCTTCAGTAATACCCCGCCAAGCCTAAAAAGCTGCGAACCTCCATCGCATTCAAGGGCCTCGGCCAAGTCATCACTGTTTCAATCTTTTGTCCATCAACCTTAATACCCTCACTTGTAATAACATGACCAAGAAAAGCTACTGAGGTAAGCCAAAAATCACATTTAGAGAATTTAACATATAACCTGCAATCTTGGAGAGTGTGCCATACAGCTCGGAAGTGGTCTGCATGCTCTGCTTCTGACCGTGAATATATAAGAATATCATCAATAAACACAATCACAAATTCATCCAAGAATGGTTTGAAGAACCGATTCATAAGATCCATAAAAGTTGTTGGGGCATTTGTAAGACCAAAAGACATGACAAGGAACTCAAAATAGTTGTACCTCGTCCTAAATACTGTTTTCGGGATATCAACTTCCCTGACTCCTAACTGATGGTAACCAGATCGCAAGTCAATCTTGGAAAAGCATTTGGCACCTTGTAACTGATCGAATAAGTCATCAATCCCTGGAAGAGGATATTTATTATTTATAGTGACTTTATTTAGTTGGCTATAGTCAATACACATCCGCAAGGATCCATCTTTCTTTCGAACAAAGAGCACTGGGGCACCCCATGGGGAAATGGTCTGATAAAGCCTTTATCGAGCAAGTCCTTTAGTTGTTCCTTCAATTCTCTTAGTTCTGCAGGTGCCATTCTATAGGGAGGAATCGATATAGGTTGCGTATCAGGAAGCAATTCTATAGCGAAATCAATTTCCCTTTCTGGGGGAATTCCTGGAAGATCATCAGGGAATACCATTCGAAATTCATTCATGATAGGAATTGACTGAAGAGTCATGAGCTCCTTATCAATATCATGTACATGAACTATATGGTATATGCAACCTTTAGCAATCAACTTCCTAGCCCTAAGGTATGAAATAAACTTACCCTTAGGAGTGGCGGCATTACCCTTCCACTCAAGGACTGGCTCACCTGGAAAGTAAAATCGGATTATCTTTGCACGACAATCAATATTAGCATAGCAAGCTGCTAACTAATCCATACCCATGATAACATCAAAATCTAGCATAATCAACTCAACTAAATCAGCGGAGGTTGGACGATCATTAATTAGTACCGTACAATCCTGATAGACACGACTAGCTAAAATAGAATCGCCAACCGATTTAGACACCTCAACTAGTTGTGGCATCAACTCAGATTTCATGTCAATCTTACTAGCAATAAATGGAGTAATATATGAAAATGTAGATCCAGGGTCTATCAATGCATAAACATCTTGAGAAGATATCGTCAATATACCTGTAACAACATCAGGGGATGCCTCTAAATCATGTCGTCCTGTGAGTGCATAAAAGCGATTCTGACCACCGCTTGAACCTGTATCTCCTTCACCTCTCCCTCTACCACGACCCTGAGTAGACTGTGGTCCTTGTCGTGGGGCATGGACTGAGGGTGAAGATGTTGTTGTGGATCCTGAAGGCTGAGCTAGAACACCTTTGCTCAACCTCGGGCACCGACTAATAAAATGTCATGTCTGCCCAAAATGATAACATGCACCTGAACCTTGTTTACACTGCCCAGTGTTCGGCTTACCACACTGTGTACAATGAGGAGTTGGATGTCTTACCTGTACGGAACGATCCTGTCGATGACCTTTAGGCTGGCCTGAGCTCTGACCTAGTCCTGACTGACTGTAACGATCAAACCACGGTCCCTGCACCTTTGGTGAGACACTACCCGCTGCCCGAGGTGGATATCGATGGAAGGGGACCTAAAATCACCATGTGGCTCCCTATAAGACCCCATAGTACGGGCCCTCTTACTCTGCTCCCTATCCATGTGTGTATTACGAATCCGTTTAGAAAGGTCCTCTGTAGTCTGAGTGAAAGCTTGTCCGCGGGAAATATCTACATCTTCTGATAGGGATGCTACCCTACAATCTCTGATCAAATGATCTGCCAAACCATCAACATGACGATGAACTCTGGCTCTCATGGTACGTACAATATCTGGTGCATATCTTGCCAAAGAATTAAACCTGTGGCTATAATCCCCCACACTCATGGTTCCTTGATTCAGATTGATAAACTGGTCAAAACGGGCCTCTCGATCTTCCCGTGGAAAGTAGTGGGCAAGGAAGGTCTCAGAGATGTCCTCCCACTCTGCTGGTGGAGCATCAGGTCCTCTAGATCTCTTCGATGCCTCATACCAAAGGATGGCTACATCACGTAGCCGAAAAGAAGCCAACTCCACAGCCTTTGTGACGGAGGCATGCATCACCCTCAATACTCTATATATGTGGTCTATAAAGTCTTGGGGATCCTCAATAAGACTAGATCCTGTAAATAACGGAGGGTCCAAATGAAGAAACTCCCGTACCTTTGAACTTTCTAATCGGTGTCTCTGAATATCTACTCCTGACTCCAGTTGTCACTCATGAATAGAAACCATCCTAGTCAGCAACTGAACTGCCTCTCTCATCCCCTTCTCCCCAGAGATCTCTGCTGGAGAAACAATAGGTACTGGAGGTCCTGTGTCCGTAGCTTACTCAGGTACCAATGGAACTGGTGAGGTTGGGGATACTGAATCTCCTCGGGCTTCAGTAGGTGCCGAGAAGGCTGGTACTAGAGGTATTGGAGATCCACCATGTGCCTCCGAGAGAAATCTATCTCTTTGACCCGGTGGGGAACGGCTAGTACCTTCCCTTGGATCCATACCTATCTCTCGATCTGCCATATCCGGAGCGAGTGTAGCCTGTTAGATAAGAAACATAAAGCACGACTTAGATTTCAAATGTTCTTATACTTTTGCACTATAGCACGATCTATCAGTTTAATGAAATGTAACCATTCCTAAATGCCCTGTAGCCACTTGATTATAAGTGTGGTACACAACACACCCATAAACAAGACTCTACTAGACACGGCTTGTGGACCCCCCTGGGATACGACCTGCTCTGATACCAAATTTTTCATGCCCCAAAATAAGGGCGTAACTGGCACTCGATACCCTAAAACATCGAGTTACCCATTGAAACATACTAACTAAACCAAACTTGTGAGGCAAAAATATTGGGCAGCACAACCTCTAAAAAGTGAAGCATGGACCCAGAGGTCATGACCTGAAAGAGAATAACCATACAAACAATGGTAGACAAACCATAAAATTAGATAAAAATGTACTATCTAGCCGACGAGGCCACAACCGAAAATATACCTACTTACACACACACCTATATACGCATGCCAAGACTATTGGCTGGAGGTTGAAACATACAAAAAAGAAAACCCAAAATATTGTGTCCACAATAGCCTCTATAAGGGACATAAATACTGTCGGGACAAGGCCCCGACTATACCCAAACTGTACAACAAAAGTAAACATCCTCTGACAGACCCAGGATAAGATAGAGCTTACCAACTCACAACTGAACCTGAATCCTAGCGGGTGGGTCGATTAGAGTCCCTGCCTGTACCTGCTCGCACAAAACAAAAAGCAGCGTCCCCAGGCAAAGGGACGTCAGTACGAATAGAAATGTACTTGTATGTAAAGCGAAAAGAAAAGTCGTAAACATTTACTGTAAAAGGGTAATAAAGATACCACATGAACTGAAACCCAAATAATCTCCATGGCTGACCTTTAGCCCCCTACTACTTAAATATGCATGGTATGCTCGTATAATCGTATGTCGTGAATACATATTTATATATAGATGCAAATGCATGACATACCCAACCAAATGCTAGCAATGGTGGTGCTTTCCGGTAGCGAACCGGCATCATATTCGCCAACTTGTGGCCATCTGTGTCTCATACGTATAAATATAGGCAATAGGCCCCATACCTCCCGATTATAGCTCGGGAGTAGAATGCATAGCATGTCATGTCATGGATTTATAACACCTATGAGTTACTGTTGTCATGTTGCCAATCTTGGCCCATTTGTAGTCTTGTTCTCATAACCCCATAATAACTTTCGTATAACATATAACAATCTCATGGAACTTGATATGTTCTTCCAAATAAGC